>VNWY01000233.1:0-63083 GCA_009869845.1 Pseudachorutes palmiensis
ATGCTGAGCAAATATTCCTTTCAATGGAAGCGGAGAGGGGGACACTTCAAGGAGCTTCTCAAATTTCTTAAACCACGCGCGACCCTTAAGATGTCTGCGCGCTTATGTCACATTCATTCGTAGTCTTTGACGCCAAGGACACGCAATAAATGTATGAACGTAGTTTCTAAAACGTTGAATTTTTGACTGACAAAATAAGGCCTGCGTTTTGATAAACTATTTAAAATGGCCGTTTGCGTGAGTGCGAGTTTTGACATTTTCCAAATTGACTAATAGCTTATTTCCCTATTACTTTTTGTGCAATGTTGTTGAATATGAAAGGGAAAGGTAGCCCTTAAGAGCTTTTAAGACCCCTTTCTTGATTTGGTTACGAATGAAAAATTGAACTAAAAAAATCAGAATCCTTCTTGAACCATCCGTCGACCCCAACCCCTTTCTCCATTTTTTGGATCGAGTGTCTAAAGCTTATTACGGGATTGGAGATATGCGTGATGCAAGCTCATTGCACAACCGACGCCTAGCTGCTGAGGAATAAATTTAAATCTCTGAATAATAGACACCACAAGTATCCCATATAAAGGGTTATTTAAATCCATCTTCCTTTGGATTGGGTGCCTGGCATCGAATAAATATTCAAGCCACACGCAAGACACCTCCCTGCCTTCATGCTAGGAGCAAACCCTTTTACTTTTTTAAACACTTTTGACAATGGAAAGACTACACAAATGGCCTCTTTATTTGCATACTCTAAAATAAAAATCAGCCATATTACTATTACTGACTCATCCGACGAATCCCAGCCCACTGAATTGGATTTTTTTATCATCCCAACTCACACCCAACTTTCTCCTAAGTTCATTCTAAAGCTGGAAATCACCCAGGATTAAGAGAATCCAATGGCACTAATTGAACGCTTAAATCGTTTCATCCCGAAATATGATCCTCAAATTATACTTCTGATCATGTCTCTAAATGTCCCCTTCGCCCATTGTCTAGGATCAAAGTGAAGTCTACTTTTGTGTATAAATGCGTCATTTCGGAAAGACCTTTTTTATAATGGAAATCTCCGTAAACTTTTTCCCTTAAAATCTTTGGCATCATGATATTCTTGGTTTTATAGTCTGAACTTGACAGGGAGAAGATGGATGAGTCTTTTAAATAGATCAGTCATAAAATGAACATAGGAAATTCAAATTTTTGAGAAGGTAGTGGGAATGTTTACTTTAGATTTTGGGCAGAAAAAATATTAGTATTATGCAAAAGGGAGACACAACAGATGGAACATGGCCCTTTTCCCGTTTCCATTCAATTTCCACAGATCCTCAAAAACTCATAAGAATAATAGAAACGGGACTTTTTCCTCATTGACAAAGTTCCATAATATGAAGCTTCTATTCTGAATATGTAAATGCATGACTACTTTTTTATGTCAGGGTCTATTGTCCCAGTAAAATAGGAAATTGTCATTGTCTGCTAGGGAAAGGACTGTTCTAATCTTTGCAAATAACGACAGTCCTCTATAACCAAATCCCAAAGTTGCAAGAATAGAAAAAATGTCCCCCTACCAACTGTGGACTGTGTGAGATAAATATGTTTAAAAAATCTCTGTATCCTTCGTCCTATTATTATTATGCACCACATGCATAAGCACCCTCATCATACACTTTCAGAATAAATGCTTTTCCCAAAAAATATTAGTGTGAGCGTAGGGAAATGCAGGGGTAAGGCTATTCCCCGTGTATTATAAAAAGTTCCAACTGTTCCCCAAGCATCAATCATGCAGGATGATTTTATCAGAATACAGGGAGGGGGTAGAAGTACATTAGACTATCAAAAATGTATCAAGTCGAGTAGCCATGCATGATATGGGAAATCAAAACCCTTCAAAAGTGAAAGTAAGGAAGTTGGAGAAAGGAAGAGAAAGTACCAACCTGTAGCTGGAGAATTTAAACTCCGCTCCAAACGCTTCAGCGGCTCAGCTATAATCAACAAACAAACGGCACACATTAGAATTCAATTATCCAAATTAATCCAATTTAGACTACAATAAAGTGTGCTGAAAGTACTGACCACTTAAAAACTTTTTCGTCGTACCTGTAATACCCCCGTATCTTTGTCTCACCACATTCATTTTCATTATCATTAACTTTGTACAGGACACATTGCCCGACTTTTTAATTAATCACAAGGGTATTCAATCACTAAAAAGAATCTATATAAAAATAGTTTCGAGATTCAACGACTAAGTTTCGGGTCTTATGGAAGCCACTTTAATTTAGTTAAACTTTGGCCCTGATTCAATAAGAAAATTTTAAGACCCACCAAGATAAACGACAAGGAGAACAAACAACAAGAGAAGGAGACCCATGATCTTTCCAGCTCGAATTCAAAATACTGAATGATTTCAAATTTAGGAAAATATTGTTATGTCCTGGAGGGGATGTGTCCATATTCTTCGGATAAGGAAATGTGGGGGTTGCGTTGTCCCGGGTATCCCCGTGCCCAAAGTCTGTCCCCTCAAAGCCAAAAGCCTCTAGCTCAAAAAACTAAAAAAAGGAGCCCTTCCCCGTCACCATTAAGATGTAAATGAGTTCACCAAAAATCCAAAGTGTACCTCTTGCCTCTACTCTGGAACTGCGTGATAAAAATGCATTCAGTATATAGTTGGAATAGCTTATTCAATGAGAAATCCTTAAGGCACAGTCATAATGGAATATGTATTTTCCAAGGGTCCTTCTTAAACGGAAGCTTAGGCGCAGCTCAACGGCTGGCTGTCACCCGGGTATAACTCTTTTTGCTCCTTCAAAGATCCCGGATAAAAAAGAGTTACCAAAAGCACGCGTTACCGTTAACCCCTTCCGTTGGTTTTTTGTGCGTGACGGCATGGATGGGTCCTCATTATGTTGACACCTTTTTATAAAACATATTCACACATATGCTGATCCATGCATGCATAACGCTACTCGTCTTCAACCCTTCTAGTCACAAAAAATTACGTAGTCAAATAAGGGGGTTGGAATTCAAAAGCTGAAACAGCCAATGGGAATGCAGGAAATGTCGCCTGCTCCAACGCAACCCGTCATCAACCCCTTCCGCGCACACCTTAGTCGTGACTGTATAATTAATGATCCCATCCCAGTGTCCCGAGTCGTTTAGATATCCAATCAGAAACATTCATCATCATGCAAGGATTAACGTGTGGCAAAGGCGTAGCCTTCATTTAGTTAGTAACGTCGCTTATCATGTCACCCATCCATATTCTACGCCAGACAGGCCGCCGTGTCGTGTGTGCTCATTAGCCCTTAATCGAGAAACATCAAAGGGCAATAATGACCCCACGAAAAAGTAAAAAGTGGATAATGGATATGAATTCCTTTATTTTTAGAGTAGCTCCTGATGCAGCTGACAATGCATCTGACATCATCCCTCAAGTCCCTTGATGAAGGTCCTCTGACGCTTCCTTGATTGATATAAACGAGTTGTGACGAGGAGGTATTATTTTGATATCAAAGGTATTAAGTAAAGGGGACATTTAATCAATATAATGAAGTAATAAAGCATGTGCCATAAGTAAAGTCCCTTTTTACTTTTAGCTTTTAATTTTACATAAAGGGTGGGAAACTCCTCAAAAACGCAAAAAGTAAAAAGTGGATAATGGATATGAATTCCTTTATTTTTAGAGTAGCTCCTGATGCAGCTGACAATGCATCTGACATCATCCCTCAAGTCCCTTGATGAAGGACCTCTGACGCTTCCTTGATTGATATAAACGAGTTGTGACGAGGAGGTATTATTTTGATATCAAAGGTATTAAGTAAAAGGGACATTTAATCAATATAATGAAGTAATACCTGCTACCAAATCAAGTGACCCATTGGGATTTTTGGAAGCATTTAAGTTTGATCCACCTACCCTTATTGCCTGATTTTGAAAAATTTCATTGAAAGTTCATCCCTTTTGTTGGCAGATGAACTCTGTGGTTCAAGTTGAATCCTTTACTTAGCAACAATAGATTTTTACTAAGGTTACAGTTGCAACTGTACTTGCATGTTCGTGGATGACTCCTTACCTTACGTTTATAAGATCTGAATAGGATTTGAGGGTTCAGTGTATTCATTGAAACATAAAGTGGATAGAATGCGTATCATCTCATCATTTCGAAAGAGTTGCGTACCATAAGGAAGAAAAGACGCAACAGTTCGGAAGGAAAAATTCAAGAACTCTTTAAGGATTTTTGCGGAAAGCCTCTCCGGGTGGCGTTTTTTTCAACATCCTGAGTACAATGGGGGAACGCTTCAACAATAAAAATTTTCTGATTTGAGAACCTGTGGTGACGACAAGGAATG
The DNA here is from genome assembly GCA_009869845.1 of Pseudachorutes palmiensis. NCBI lineage: Eukaryota > Metazoa > Arthropoda > Collembola > Poduromorpha > Neanuridae > Pseudachorutes > Pseudachorutes palmiensis. The sequence goes on from VNWY01000233.1 coordinate 4,347, forward strand.
GGATGAAGCTACTTAAAAATTAGTTTTTTTCTTTTCCTTTTTATAGTTAAAATTAGTAATTGTAAATAGCACTTGAAAACCAAGATCAAGGACCCCAATTTATGTTAAAATTTGAAGTTTTATGACAAATTGAGTTTGCTTTTTTCCGACCTACTTTGTTATTTATGTCATTCACATTTCTCTAAGGTTTATTTTGTTTTATTTTGTTTTCTCTAGGGTAAACTTTTTATTTTTTGGTTTTCCATCATGTAGACTAGGAAATCGGAGGATGAATCTGACTTTTCCATAATAATATTTTCTAAAAAACGCGGTGGGATACCCGGGTACAGAAGTTTGGGTCTTTTAAGGTTTTTACTACGTACCTTAAAGAGCCCCTGAAAGTTAGGGAATGGACATTGAGATTCATGATGTCTTTCCATAGAATGTATGGATGGATCATTGGAATGGATTCCTTCTTCGTGTATTGAAACTTTGGAGAAAGGAACTTCGTTCGCAGGGATTTTGTATTTCCCTCGGACTTTGTTCATGCCGGACTTTTCCCAGAGTTGGGACGAAAGAACTTATATATTCATATTGGGAAAGCATCGTGCCAGGATACAAATGTATTACAATGTAGATCTCTTCTGGGACTCTATCTCTTAATATAGTGGTCTCCTGGGACATCTTTTTTAGTAAATGCACATACGTACGAGTGACCAGAATCATACGGGTAACTGTACTACTGGACACATGTAAACCCGAATATTCCCCTCAGAGTACCAAACCTTCAAATGGATTCATGACTTTAGCATTCAAAATCCTTTTCCCCTTGAAAGAAATCCTACCAGCTCGGAATCCGGTCTATGCAATACTTTATTACGAAATTCGGCCTTCCTTTTTATTCTGATTTTATGTTCATCTGCACCTATACAAGAATCATTTCCCACTAGTGTCTCATTTCTTTTGATTTTATTTTCACTTTCCTTTCATTTCGTTGTTAATCAAAGTGAATATTTCCAGTTATTTCTGCTCGAGAGAAAATTCTTTCTTTGTGGCTCTTTCTTCTCCATTTTTGTCATAAAAAGTTTTCCGGATGAAAAATTGGCGACTGCTAATGACAACCTCATTTAATGGTTGGCCTAACTCTTATTAATTTCTGCACTTTTGTAGCTTTCGGAACATTTGTTGGAAGAAAAGAGGCGAATATGGAGTCCGTGGAAGAGGGCGCTATAACCTCATTTTCTTACAATTACGCACAGAAAATTCAATTCGATCAGAATGCCAACTAGTACGGTAGTTGCATGGTTGCTCGGGCGTGTCCCATGTCTCCATTTTTAAATAAATTATGAACCTTGGAGCCCAACCACCAACGACGAATAAATTTTATCCAATCAGGGACAAGGAAGGCGACGCCATATGTCCTTATTTCCCATGGATAATTTTCCAATTCATCTGGGAATTATACAAGAGCCAATAATGCAATATGGTTTCTTGGATTTAGACTTTAAAAAAAAACGAATTACATTATAAATGTTCCATTCAATCCCACATTGTTTGCGACTGAATTTTAAAAATGAAAGAAGTGTTTGGTTCGTTTGTTAAAACCCCTTTTGCCACCCATCATGAATGAGTAAAGTGTAATCTGAAGCGCCTTGCACCCATGGTATTAAAATCAAATTCTCATAGTCTCTGAGCCTTGTTCTAAACACATGAAATAAGCGTCGTCGGTTAAGGGGGAGACGATATCGTCGTCAATGTCAATGTCATCATGTCAAAGAATTGGAGCACAGCTCAATCTTGAATAGAGCGACAATGATCCAGAAAATGTCCTGGTTTCTTTCAATTGCAAGGGTTAAATACTAGTTTCAATCACTTCGCTTCATCTCCTTGAAGAATTCGATTCTTTTTCAATAAACCCCAAATAACTCTGATGACTCGATTTCTCACCGGTGCGGTGTACTTTTATAAGGATCAGGCCAATCCAACTAATAATACGTAGGGGGCCTATAGTTGTTTTTGTTTAAAAATTACTCCAGAGATTGGCAGTTGAATTGGATTTTTGCACCCTTTCCTATAAGACATGGAATAAAAAATTATTCCAGCAATATGTGTACTTATCCCTTCGGAAGTTGAATTGAAGGGCCCTGAGCTTGTACGTATGGCCAAACCAACCTAGCACCCATTGACAATTTACATTTTCTTTTTATACAACTCGCGTGCGATCCACCATTCGAAACTGCAGCTTCAAAAGGGTGAAAAGGGTTCCATCATAGCCAAATACGTATTCCAATGTTCTTCATACATAATCAGAATGAAAGGATTTTGATTTTTGGACTGCTGGCAGACACACACAACGGCTCAACCCCTTCTGGACCCTTATTGGCCATTTTTAAATAGATTTTGATGAATAAAAAAGACCTAACCCCTTTTTGTGACTCGATTAATTCACACACACAGTCAATGCTGGAATGGCCTGATCACACGCTTCTTTTTTCTTCGCGCGTTTAGTATTACGACAGCAACATACCCACATCCGACTACCATCGACGTAATGCCTCATTTCCATTTCTTTACATTCTTTACCGACCGTTGAGGAGAGATTCAACGACCAATCCAAACTTGAGGAAATTCTTATACGAAATAAAAAAAATTAATCCAAACTGCAAGCAAACTTTGTCACAAAATTAAACTTTGTATTTTTTAACGTTGTTAAAGATAGGGATTTTCTCGCTAAAAAATCTACCCGTGATATACCCCTCGTGACGTATTTATTGAAAAGAGTTCCTTTCAGGGAAACCTTTTATTCAGGATCCAGGTTCCAGGAGTAGGAAAAAACAGGAAATCCAGTGGACAAACATTAGAAAATGGAATGAAAATTAGAATTGGTAAAAGATGCGTCCTGCCTCTGATCTTGCCCATGGTTCCTTGCATAAGTAAACGAAAGTATACACCAAATTTACATTCAGAGAGAATAAGAAATAGGCAAACGAAAAGGTTCTTTTGGGGAAATTGGAAATGGTTGAAAGGAAGCAAATAAAATGGAAAGACCTTTGCAAACGTCCAAACTTCCTTTCGTTCTTTTTATTCAAGTTTAAAAGAAATAGGAGAAAATGCATAAAACATTGTCATCTTTGAAGGATTGGAAATGCGGGCACCTTCCCCTTCATTCTTTTTCAGTCAATTCATTCAACGCATTCAGCATCCTTAGCAGAGTGGTCAACCAAGGAAACCCGGGTATCATCACACATCTCCCGCTTCCCCCTCAGATTCGGACTGAATCATCATCAGAGAACAATGGGAAAATCTTGTCTGCTCTGAAAAAGACAATGGATCTCTGCCTAGAGACAATCAATGTAAACAATGGTCTTTCCCCCTCTCCGAAAAAAGTTTTTGCATCTTGGATGGACACACAAACTATACATTCAGATCACCCACATTACCCAGCAGAAAGGAAAAAGTTTAGTCATCCAAATAGTAATTCTTTCGGCACTGCAGATTTTTGGCGACAAGGAAATTAAACTTGCTTGAAGGAAAGTCAGGGTGTGTTTCCTAGTTGGCGGCGTCGCTTTTGCATGGATGCTGTGGAAATAATTATACCATTTTTTCCATATGTTTCTCCACATTTTCCGACGACTGCTCCTTTTGCATACTTAAACTAATAGAACAGAGCTTCATACAGAGCAAGTCTGGCCTTTGTTTGGCGTGTTCCAGAAGGCAGAGAAGACCCTTTTCCAAGGACACCGGGTCCCTTATGGTTTCGGTTAGGGAAGGTAAGGACTTGAAGATCTCGCTTCCACACCGACACATCAACATTTTCCAAGAAACCGTAAATTATAAGTATTCAACGCATCCATGCATATGGACGAGGAACAAGATCCTGATGAATATTTTACTCTTAAAATTTTAGTGTGCACGGGTAGCAATGGTGTAATCATATTTCAAAGCTCCCTCCCTGTCCCTACCCTTCAATTTCCTCATCCTGCTGCCGAAATTCTAAGTGCATGCGTATTTGGGAATCCTTTGTTGACCCAAAGGATTTCGGATAATTTGAGAACTTTGGAGCCGGAGATCAAGATGTGGATTATTATGTGCAAACGATTCGCATGTTTCTTTAGTTTTTTTTTTTAGTTTTTGGCAAAGGACCAAAAGCCTGAATCTGTTTATTCTCAAAAGAACAATGAGAATTACCCCATTGTCATCATTAACAGCATCTGCTAGGAAATTGACTTTTAGCTGGAATTTTCATACACCTCATCCTTGTGGTTTTTGGAAAATTCCTCGACAATGAGGTACATGAAGTAATTATGGATGCGTAAGTACAATTTGCATGAACTTATAATTTGCATGTTTACGATGTGGAACAATAAAACAAAAGAACTTTTTATTTACTATTTACATGAGCCAAAAACCAGGATTCTGGAGTCATTTCGGAAGACGTAAAATTTATGTGTTTTTAATTTTCTTCTGAATATTTTCCAAAGTCAAATGTCAAGGGCTGAAGTTGAAGCCATCTTTAAGTACAAAATGAACTGCAAAATAAAATTGTGAATAAGGAAAGCTCCATTAGACAAAAGTCATTCCAAGTGAAATATAAAAAGTAAACAATCCTTTTTAATTACACGCTTCAGTTGAGAAATAAATTGACGTCGGATTTCCTATGGGATGGAAAGCTTTTGGCTTCGGATGAAAAATTCTACAGGATTGAAATCATATCACACCAACATATCCCTGCAGGACGATCACACCAGGATCGGTTCTTATCGGCCAATTCCCTTTATTTGAGTCACGATTTTGATTTTTATGCTATTCATATTTCATACTTAATATTTCTCTAAATCTAAAATGCAAAACAAATGCAAAAATTTTTGTGATTGTGGTGCCGGTGGTTCTGCCGTTGGCAATACAATCTTCGAATGTTCAAAGAGCCGGGTGTCAGCGTCTCGAAATTCAAGTGAGTTGAGTCAATTGACCTCCCCCGACACCCCCTATCGATTGACTTGAGCCACTGCCCATTGAATGGCCAGAGAAAGCAGAAGGGAAAGTGCTCTGCTGTTCTCCAAGCTCTACACAAAGGAAGGGGAAGAAGGGAAATGTTGGATGTGATGATGGTAAGCGAAAGCGACGAGGAAAACTGGTCAGCTTAACAAAAATCGTTACATTACGTCCTCGGAAAAGCTTTTCTCCTTGGCTTTAATTATATTCGACACTTGGACAGAGAAGACTTCATCATAAGAGAGAAGGAAAAAAGTCTCTATCGACCTAAGGAGTCTAAAAGGATTCTAATGCGACCAGTCTGCCTTCCTCACGCACTCTCCGGATATTCCTCACTTACTTAATTCCAGGGGAAAAAATCTTAAGAAGGATGAGATCCTTTTCCTGGATTCAACAGCAGCTGTGCCCGAACTATTCAAAATGGAAGTAAAATGTAGGGGTACTGCAGAAGGCTAAAGGGAAGAATGCCTACGGAAGTATGTATAATCTATAGCCAATAAATCCCGTTGTCCAGTTGACCTCAGAATTAAGACATAAATTAAAAATACAAGCACCACGACATCCCTCACCTTTGCCGGAATCTAATGTATTGTGAAATGCTATTTATAAAATTGTGGCTGTGGCGGTCATGCCGTTAACAAAGACTAAAGGTGAATACTTCCCCCACATTAAAACAGTTCAAGTACGTTTCAATGCGCTTCAATGCGCAGGATTGAATTGACTCAATTAAAAGGCTTCCCTACTCCCCCATACTTTTAACATTAAACGTCCATTCTCATCTCCCTTTTGCCTCCTACGCATAGAAATGCATCTTCTGTCCATTCTTCTATTGTGACAGATTCTCTTCAAAACTCGCCTGGTCCTCGCACTCTAGGTTTACAAAGGAAAACTTTAAAATGCGAAACATAAATATAATGGAACCAAAAAAGGTCAAACCAAAGAACCAGTGGGCAACAATTTCACATTCAAGTTGTACATAATTTTCAAAGCAGATGAAATATTACAAGCGATGAAAACAGAAGTAGACGAGGGCCTTTTGTACACGTTTCAAAATTTAAATTTTATTTCTTCAGAAATTCTCACAGAAGCAGAGCTTTTGGATTGATGAGTTTTGTAAGTAAGAGAAAACGATGGGGGTGATTCTGCAGTGTGTCGGATGCCATAAAGAGTCCATTTAAATCAGGTGACGACCTGCATAGACTCGTTGGACAAGGAGATGAAAGGCAGTTGAATACAAAAAAGAATGATGGATTCAATTGCCGGACGCAGAAGACAGGAGTGAGGGTTCACATGAATGGGAAGGCAAGGGAAAGAAGAAAAGTGAAAAGCAAAGACGACAGAATTCAGAGAACTCCTTGCATGGAGAAAAGTCATTTCCCTTTGATAGTAAAAGGAATTGTGAATACGGGAATCGAAAGTCCAAGGCACACACGTTTATTGGATTTTGGAATTTCTGTGTGGTCTGATGATTGCATTAGCCAGGAATCCAAGGGAAGAGGGAAATAAAGAACTTTCCTTTGTAGATTACTTAAAATAAGAATCCTATTTCTTATGGGACTTTCTCCTCTACTGAATATGCATTGATATTTCATAAACCCATTTTTTGTAGTGGTTAGCATTTTTATTGTAAAATTTTAGAAAGTCCTGCTGGAAATAACGTAAATATACTTTCTCCCCAAGTTCACTGCACAGAAGTCTTATTACAAGGAATAGCAGAAGGAACTCTTATGTGGTGATTCTGAAATATCTCAAGTGCTCGAAATGGACCGATGAGAAAAACCTTTCTATACCAAACAGGAAAACTTTCATGTAAAGATGACGAATGGACCAACAGAAAAGGAAAAACTCATCAAAATCTTTCAATAGAAATTGAAATGGAAATATGGAAGGGAAAAAAGTTTTACATGCTCCAGAAAGTGCTCAAGAAGGAAAATCCATTTCCAAAAAATAATTTTAAAAAGTTGAATAATACAGGATGGTGGAACTTGAGAAAGTTTTGAGTGATGAGAGTTCAACATTTTGACCTCAGAGTTTACTGGAGTAAACAGCCAATCAAGATCGTATTAAACGAGATATGAAATATCGCCAAGGCGGAGTTTAAGCGTCAAAGTAGAAAGGATGACGCTCTGAAAAAAATACGTAAAGTGTGCGGAAGGGGTAGATTTTTTATTCTTTCAGAGGCACACTCTCTTCTGTCAAAGGGGTAAGAAAAAATGCCGTACATCATGTCCCTGGTGGGGAACTTTACATGGAAACTTTAGAATGGGAATTGTTACACATGTATTCAAATGCTACCGGCTGCTGAGCCCATTTAAACACGAGTATTTGTCTTTAGAAAAAGATTTCAAGGGATTTGCTAAGGGAAAAGCCAACTTTCACTTTTGAAGAAAGCCCTTCGAAAGGAGTTAGTTTGGAAAGAATCGACGCTAAATCCATCATTTACAATTGGAAGCGAATCTAATTTCTCCCTTTTGGTAAATAACGAAAGGGTTGCTTTTATTTTGCAACAGCCCTTTGATTTATACCGGAGATTTTTGCATCATAGGCTGCCATATGAGATCCATCAATTACGGTGACTTCACACTTGTACAGATTACAGGCCCAAAGAGAAAATTGTCGACCTTCCAAACAATAGCATTGAACCAGTCAATATAAAGCGTAATGCCCCTGAACATGTGCTCTATCACACAGTTTTAGGAACATCTCCTGAAAATGTTCCTGACTTTGACCCCTTTCCTCTCCGCCATGGAAATTGAAATCATAAACCTTTTTTATATTTCACATTATTCAGTCATCGTAAACAAAAAGTTTCAACGTGATTTCCGAAAAGGAGAAAGTTTTTCCTATCAATAATATTTTTTGTAGAATTCTTTTGTCCTGAAGCATAATCAATAGGCGTTCAAACAAAGGGCTCAAACCCATTGGCCACACAAAATCCGAATTGATATGAAGGGAACTTTATAGAGAATAATCATTCTGATTACAGAATAGAGTTAAATTGGTAATGGTACGCTTTTACTGAATAACTAAAGGCAGGAGGCAAAAGTTTGGATGAAGCAAAGGCACCCTCTGGATGATAATTCAAAAGAGCTCGGGTGATGACAAGGAAACAGGATACACGGAAATCAAAGAATTCCAACTACGGTGGTGGTATTTGTTGAATAAAAAGAAAGATGGATTCCAACGTAGTATTTAACTTTTATGAACAATTCACTGCTACGATATTAACTAAGTTTAATTTACACGCAAGCGAAATAACATTTTGCCAAACATTTCCAGTTGAACATATTTTTTCAATACCAGAAATATTTATTATAATGGAACCTTAGCACCCGTTTCTATTGTGTTCGGATTTTATTTTGCTTACGTGTTTTTCCTTGTTACATTTTACATTGTTCACCTGTTCAATTCAATTCGGATTTTGACAATTTCGTTTCCCCTTTCTCCGGGTAATACATTTATTCATGAAATGTGAATTTCAGCAGTTGTATTCATCCCTATTCTTAATTTTCCTTCAATTCAACCTGAATTCTAAGAGAACTATAATCTCGTTTTAGATTACTCAGATATTATGTGTACCCAAGAAACTTTCCTTTGTTTACTTATTCAAGTCCAAAATGATATCAAGTCCGAATAATAAATTGGACCTTCTTGCGCGAGCAACTTTATTTTAAAGAATAGCCGCCGTATTCTTGCCAGAATCTTAAATATTTATATCAGAAACTTTTTTTTGCTACTCAAAACAAAGTTAGGAAATTGCCGGTAGGAGCAAGAGCAATTTCTTTGTACACACAGACATAAAGCCGAGAAAAGTATACGAGTTTGTATACATTTTAGCTGTTTGCATTATGTTATTACCCTAATTCCTACTACTGAGGGTTGGTAATAATTTATATATTCCGTAATGTACATGATGGTACACGATGATACATCGTGTACCAATTGAGTCCCTTACATGCTAGATTGCATGTCAATTTCTTCAACAGAGCAGGAGATGAAGTACAAAGTGGACAAAATTATCAACTTGTGGGCCCTTTTGCCTATTCATGCATGCCGTGTGTATTATAATTTTCCAGCAGAAATATATAAGTACAGATTCCATGTTTTCCTTTAGGAGTGCGTGCGTTATTAAGAGCAATTTACATGGTCCAATGATAGGCTTGGATTAGCGCCGGCGTTTCACTCTGCAAACAATCCTTTCAACTTTATTATATGAAGTAGCGGAAATAATAATAAAGAGAAGCCGAGATTGCCTTTGGATGTATGAATAACAAAAATTGGCAACCGGAAAACCCTCGACAAAATCTGAGCTCTGAAGTTCCTCCATCCATCCTGTGTAAATATCTCGGGGGTTTAATATTATTCCAAATTTACGGAAATAAGAAAAAATTGTTTGTGTAATGTAATAAAGAAATGAGATTGAATCTGGGGAAAAAGCTTTTCCAAAATATATCCTTATATGGTATTCTGTGTGTTAGAACTTTTCAGGACACAGGCCTTAGCCACTAACGGATTTCCTTAAGAAGTTTGTCCATAATAAAAATTGTAAGGGACGAAGGACCTATGCAATACTTCATACACGACGGAGCAAACGGAGAAAGTTAGTATAAGAGAAAAACATCTCTGAAGCAACATCTGCAAGTGACACGGGTGCTTTTAGGCAAAAGGCAGAAAAGGAGGAAGGGGAAAAATGATCTCATTGGTCACCACAATTCTCTGCAAAAAAGGAATGAAACTCTGTTAATGTAATAATGCAAAAAAAGTGAAAGAAAAACTTTCTTTTCTGGACGTTGTCAACACACACGCGGAAGTAATTGTGTGACAGAGCATAGAAGAAAGTAGAGAATTAGGGAACATGCATGGAATAACCTCAGCCGACCATTTCCGATGCAAAACTATGCTTTGACTGAAGCAGTTTCGCTGGAATGAAAAATTCGATATCCCTAAACTACTCTTTTTCACCCCAAAACACACTTTGAGGAGAGAAATAATCGAGCAAAATTGATTTTCCCCCTTCTTGTTTGCTTTCTCTTCAAAGGACTTTCGTTCGAGCCCATTATTTCCCTGTAGTAAAATAAAATGGTAAAAACATGATGCATGACTTCCATCACCTTCTCCGTCTTAATGAATACGTTTTTGTACAAACGGAGATAGGCTATATGGATGGAGGCAGCGGTGATGGCAATCTGTAAATCCGTTACTTATAATGGCAGCGCACGATCGTCATTCTAGAATTAGCCAAGTTCTGAAATTATTGTGATGTGAAAAGTATATCTACAAACTCTATTGAATACCCAACCCTCCTCCACTTGATTCTTTTTTCAATGATGTTTCATTTACAAACATTTCAATCTGTCTTATCAATCATAACATTCAATCCCGGAATGCTTTCAAGAGGGCACAAGCACACGTCCATTCTTTGGAAAATAACGCCCGCTCCCGGGAAACTGTTTCATGGAAATGGACTCCATCATGGAGTCTTTTTTAGATTTCAATGAATAGTCGCCCTGAGATTATTGATATGACAAGTAAGCATACGATAGACACGAAGCTCACGTGTGTGCGAGAAAGAAAAAGGAAGCTTTCAAGATGGGAAAGGCGCCGGGGCTCAGCCTGAATCATTTTCACTTTTCAAAGTTCTTTTCAATTCTTTTTTATTATATTCCAGCTCGTGGAGGTCGTGGAGTACCTCAACCCTTTATAGACTCGTGAGCTACTGTGGGTTCATTGCATATCAATTTAATCGGGTACCTCCTGCCCAAGCCTTCTTCGGATCTGTCAGATTTGGAGAAGCGAAGACAAAAGGCAGGCGCATGGTCATCCGCTCGTCTCCTTTTGTGCGGATCCCTGTATTCATATTTTTCCTATCAAACAGTCATATGTATACAACAAAGTTTTGTCTCATAAACTCCGAGTTGGCAGAACCATCCGGTTCGGATTTTGTGGTTTTACATTCGGGGCTCCTTTCAGAGCTTACTGGGCGGAGTTCATTCAAGAACCTTGCGCTCCTCGGTGATAAGGTGTCGCAGAACTAGGCTTTCTCTCCTTTCTCTTTCTACTTTTTGGAGTTCAGCCATACGTCGTTTCTATGCAAAGGAGGCCGGGATTTACATATTGATCCAACACTACTGCGTACGAGTATCGGGTAGACTCCTTTTCCAATTTTAAACTTTGAATCTCCCCCCTCCTTCCTAGCTTCTATTGGTCCTCGGGTGTTTATGGGCTCCAACCCTTTCATTGATATGCTCAGGCGTTTTAGTTTATGTAAACGTCTCTCCACTTCATCACGTATTCATTTATTTATAGGCAGTGTCTATGAAACACTTCAAGAACGCACCCTTTCATTCCACATCCTGTTCATCTTTTGAAAACATGGCGTTCAATGTCAACCCTGCTGAATACAAACAATATCTTGCAAAAGTGGTGCAGAAATTCAATGAAAGGAGATATGCTTATAATATGCCTCTGCATTGTGGCTTCAGTTGTTGCCGAGGACTTTCTCCCTTGACTATTCATGAATTTCTCGGAACTCCAGTTACTCATCAGATGTGAGCAATGTGCATTCTTGGCAATGGGAATGGAATTATTACATTAAGCATTAAGGCTGGAATTATGTTTCCCATAGTTCGTTTTGGAGGGTGAGTGACGTGTAATAAGGAAGTGCCGCTGAGGGCAAAAAGATTCTTCCCTCCCTTGCTTTCACTTCCCATATAATATGCATGGTTGAATACGAATGTTCCGAAAGATTTGATTATAACATTTTTCCCAAGCTAGGGAAAACTAGAACGAGGAGAAAGTCAAAGGCAAATTTTGATGACTCAACTTTGGGGATTGATCAGTCCTTTTCTAAAGGGAGAACTTCTACCCAGCAGCATCCCACGGATAGACCATGTTTACTTTACATCTCCTATGCATTCAGGATTAAACACAAACCATCAACGGAAAATTAATTCGGAATTGCTTTGCTGACGGATTCTAGGCCTGCGCTTTAGAAAGTTTCCAATTGATTCTGGAATTGAAATCTCCGCGCTCTTTAAACCCTGGCAATAAAACAAACCCTACGCGTCTATTTCTTGGGGGAAAGTTTATTATTTTATGCACCAGGTCATTTGATGACGGAATGGAGACTAAATGCAGAGTCCAGCAAGGAAATATTTATTTCTATTACTATAAATGAAATGGCCTTGTTCCCCTTCTTGTGTGTACACGTTCACAAAAGCTTTTGGGATCATCGAGGGGAGGAAATCTTCGGAAGATACCGAAAATGAAATGGGATGACAAAAACAATGAGTGGACATGGAGGAGGAAAGGCAGAAAGGGAAAGTAAACCTTCGTAACCTTTGGTCTCCTTTCCCCACAATTTGATGTCAAATCTGTCGATAAGGTATCAAATACGTCAGAAAAGCCACGGCTGATTCAAAAAGTCAGGACCAAAGACGTTGGTCTACAACAGCAACACCCTTTGATCCTGATACGTATTCAATCAAATCAATGCATAAATTCTATTTGCATGATGGAGAAACCACCCCTTGATTTCATCATTCATGAATAATAAAATGCAATTTACGTTGGTGAGCCATTTGATTCCGTACTCATAAGGTAATCATTATCCACTTTGCATAAGTGATACAATATGGCTGTTCGGATCGATCTTCCTTCGTCCCGTAAAACAAATACGTGTAATTTCAATATTACTCAATATTTTAGACTCTGATGCCTCGTCGCCTCGGTGGGACCTAAGTAAAATAGCTTTAATTTAAAAAAAAACTTGACCTTTGAGAATAAAATGTGATGCAATTTATATGCATAAGAGCATTATCCTATTTGGAGTTGGTTTTGTTTTTCCTTAACTCAATCATACCTGGCATTTCCCTGAGAAGTATAATTTTCCAATTATTCATCTCCCACCCGAGAGCCCTTAAGGATCAAAAGCAATCTGTTCGCTTAGCATGAGGTCTAACCCCTTAAATGAAACAAAAATCATATTAACTACTAAATACATGTAAAAATAGAAAATACTTTGTTTTCAAGGATTTCACGCTATGAATATTTAAATGGGGCTCTCTGGGCTACGAAACATTGCTTCAAACACCCGTTCCCCTTCCGTTGTATTTCCACCACGCCTCCACGATGTCACGTCATGTCAAGGCTAACCCCTTCTTCATCCCCATCACCATGAAACATAATTTTGAAACGATGAGCTGAATTATTCAGAGGATGCAATACATATTTATAAGCATAGCAGGAGGGAAGTGTGATTTAAACTACATTTTTAACCTAAAAAGTTTAACCTTATGAAAGATATAATTACTCCACCTCTGCTTAAAATGCGATCCTTATCCATAAGATATAAATCCGGCATTTTCCGTTTTTAGTTTAAATATGGTTAATAACTTTATTTCACCTGCGTGTCAATGTAACGAGAGTAATGATATAATTGCAAAGGTTTTGACTTTTGAGGAAGGTTGTAATAATGCTTTCCACGATAGTGATAAACAAGGTCTTCAAATAATCAGTCAGCCTTTACATGTGGACATGAAATCTTCCTAAAAGTTTAAATGATCTTTATTAGATAACCATGAGAAAAATTTAAAGAGTTACAGAATCATCGACTTTTTCCAACGGGTGAGAATTATGATGTTACTTGCGTCAATGGATTTTTATTTTTACTTCAATTACAAGAAAATTACAAGTTTTGCACCTGACCCTAATATCCTGCAGGAGCTTAAAATATGCATGTGATCCTAGTGAAAATATATTCCATTTACATACACGCACACACTTCTATCCTCCCTGCTCGAAGGGTGGAACAAATGATTGCAAGGAAAATGAACATTTTCCCCCAAATGGGAAATGCAATCAATCACATTCAGACAAATGTAAATCTAGAGCAGGGCTCTGATTGAGGATCCCGAAAAAGAAGCAAGTTTCCATTTCCCACGAAAATTTAGCATATTTCTGAAATGAAAGGGCCCATTGCACTGTTTGTTTCTTCTTCCACACATGGAGGAGCTCGTTGAATTGAAATAAAGTTTGAATAGGGAAGATAACAGGACATCCTCCCTTGAAAATGGGGTAAAAGATGGGGAAAGATCAAAGGCTTCCTTTTCAAGGAGGAATTGGAACTTTTCTAATGCATATGTACACTACTTGTACTTTCTCTCTGTTTAACATTTACTCCAAATCATCTATTTTCCCTTTCAAGTTCCAAACTCAAGGGCTGCGACGTGCATAATCAAATTCTCGATAAAGTATAACATGTTTTGGATTTGCATTTCACCACTAAGAATTTCTCTCGTACTAAACCAGTAGGATTTGTATAAAATAAAATGGAAGATTTAATAGGGATGACAAAGGAATATAATATTTTTTATGAAAGGAAAACTCGCCAAATCATCTTACAAGAAAGACCCTTAAACTGGTAACCTGTACTTCCCTTGTATGGTTGAAGATACACTAAAAGGAGCCCTTTGAAACGGTCTTTTCTATTGCGTGAGATGCGGTCAAGGCCACAAGCTTCCCTTTTCCTAAAAACTCTTTTTCTTAAAAAATGACCCAAGCACATTTACATTTCACATCGTCATAGAACAGGGAAATTTTCCCCTTAAAATCCAAATCTACCTCTCCATCATCCATCTTTTTTCCTTTATCCGTCCATCCGAAGAAGGGTATTTGTTTTCAACTTCCTTCTAAAAATCCGAAATAAGATGGAAGCTAAGTATTAAGAAAGGGTCCATATTTCAATAATATTCAAGTACTAAGAAACCCTAACCGCTATCTACACAATCTTTGAAAAACGGATGCATTTTTAGCTTCGCTGCTCATCAGCAATCCATTCAAAAGTGAACTTTTTTTAAACATAAAATTCCACACTGTAATTTGACAGGTGATTAAAATATGGAAACTTCTGACCAAGCAGGCTGGCCTAGGAAGCTACAGACGCTGCTGTTTTGAGCTTTAAAGCGTTCATTTGGAGCGTATCCAGCTGTCGTCAACAGTAGGGGATAATGGGTCCAGGATTTTTAAAATATGCAGGAGGATCAGAAAATTCCCTGACGAGATTTTAAGATTGAAGGAAGAAGGTTCAAAGGACGGATCTTGTTAGCTCAAAAGGGAAGTATCCTGGGGTCTCATTTAATTATAAAAACAAAACCCGTTGAGGAAAGTGTTGGAAGCGGTGATAATCCATCCGATCGGATTCATTGGGAAGGTGTGTGCCCATCGACAAGCATAAAATGAAAATGTTAAAAGCCCAAGTTTAGATAAGAACAAAGGATAGTGGTTATAATTAATCAGGCTCCAGCAGAATGGCATTCCGTTCACAGCTTTTGTTGAAAATGAAGGCAGGAAAACAAAAGCCCCACTGAAGGGTACTTTGGGGTTGGTCAGGGAAATGGGCATTCGCTCATTTGGAAAAGGTCCACGAAATCCCCCCTGCACGCTGCAGGTTCCGCAGGGTGGGTCCTTCATTGCATGTACAGAGCCACTAAAACCACGGTCGTCGCGGTGCTACCAAATTGAAGGATGTGTGGGAGGAATATTATTGGAAAATACCATTTGGATTTTTCCAGGATGAAGTTTATGACAGAAGAGAAAGGCTCTTCTAAAAATTGAATATTTCATCTGATTCAACCCCAAAAATAAGTTCTTTCAACCTTTGTGGAAATTCGGATTCTCGGGTTGTTTATGTCGTAGGTCATCCACCCACGCTCATCCTGGACGCTGCGATTGTAAGTCGAATGCATCCCTCGCATGACCCTCTTACACTTCAACATTTAGTTTTTACGTAATAATCCGCATGAAGTAGGGAAAACTTTTCACAGTTTTGTATGTCCATTGCATTGAATGGTTGGGACTTTCAACTCAATTGACAATTGTTCGGGGGTGGATGAGGAACCGTTTTCTGTTTACCTAACCAAATTTTGGATATTTCCATCTCTATAGCGGGAGTGGGAAGAAGGGAAGAATTATGATAATAAAAGATGTCCGCTTCACTTCGGAACAGCTTTAGCCAGGCTAGCTGAATGGCAAGAGCATAATAGCGGCATATCTAATCCAGTAGGAGACACAATGGATAATGTGCATTGTCCAGTACAAGAGTGACCCCAACCTCTGCCCTCCTACCATGAAAAGGTAGCAATCAAAAATTTAACCTCAGCACCATTTCCGCGATTTGCGTGGGTGAGGGAAGGCCCTTATTTACAACAATGGAGGACTGATTAAAAAGCCCAGTAGAGCGGAAACAATGAGCGCGGTTTGCAACGTGCGGCGGTTTCATGCTCTCACCTCGAAAGTCTCGGGGCTCTTCATCATCGTCGGAAGTATCGTCGTTGTGATGGTGGTGATGGTGGAGGCGACTGTTCTGGTGTTGATGAGGTGGCGGTGACTGGTCGCTGCCGCTGTCGCCATTTGGTGACGCTGACCCAGGAGCGTGGGAGGTTGAATTTGGTGACGATCTGCCAATCTGTTGCCCCGCCACGGCACCAGGAAGAGTAATAAGACGTGATAGGAGCATATTCGGATGATTCAAAAGGTTGAGATGATTGTTGATATTATTGTTGTGATTCGTACTATTGTTATTGTTCAGATTCTTATGCTTATGGTGACTACCGCTGCTGCTATTATGCTTGCTGTTATTCATGAGGAAATTGGCAGCCGAAATCCGTGCTAACTTACTGCTATTGTGACTCTGCCCGCTTTTCGGACTGCTACTGGAGCTACTGCTACTACTCGTTTTGTCATTTGTGCTGGTGCTAATGATTCCAGGGGAGAGTTGATGATGACCCCCGTTTTGAATGTTGGCATTCTGAAGATGCTGCCCAAGATGATTGGCTTGGAGGGAGGCGTTGTTAATTTGACTCGAACGGTGATGATCTATGACTCTTTTCATACCCCGGGCTGAGAAATCTAGTGGCTGCTGCTCTTCAATCGGTAACCCAGAAATAACCATGGGACAGGGTCCTTCCAAAATTCGATTTTCGTATTAAACATGCGAATTTTGGTGGTGAAAGTCAATTTGAGTTTGAGGTGAAAGGAGGGCGTTGGAATTTTTCTCTTCTCCAAGGGGTTTTCTCTTGGCGTGGTGAAAGTTCCTTCACGCACTTTGTATGACAACGTCAAAACTTTCACCTAGGGGGTAAAACCAGTGAGTTCATTGCACAATAGAAACGCTTTGTCGAGAGGTGAATTGGCCCCGTTGATGATTGACAGTTTGGGTGCTTGAAAGTGTGTAGAGAAAGTATGCTTTCACTCGATAAGGAGATGACCTCAACAACAACGTCTGGGCAAGTGGAGCTGTGGTTGAAGATAGAGCCAGAACTGCTAACTGGGCTCAGACTAAAATCCTACTGACCATCCGAATGGGCGCAAACGCTATTACCCTCTCCACACACCAGACTACGGACTACTACTCTTTCCACAAAAATTTTGGATTTTCTTCCTTCTTTGTACTGCTCTTTAGGATATGCCCACACACTAGTTTACAGGGATACAAACAGAACGCGAGATGAAGGCAGTACATCGACGGCGACCGCTCGTGGGTTCTTTCCGTCAATTCTCTTATCCTGCAGGGTGGTAAATGAATCGGGAGGCAGATGTGGGAGTACTTATCTTTCCTTTTTTATATTTCATAATATGCCTACCCTCAACCACTCTCACTCTCTAAGGATCATTGTTGATGAGGATGATAATGGTATGCACGGAAAGCGACGGTAATAGACTTCAGGGATTCGGAGTTTTCAACGAGAGCGGGGAAACGAGCTGGAGAGTCCGAGTTGGAGTCAGGAGCGCAGGTAGAAACGTGTTTCAGCATTGGACTAGGTTAAGGTTTCTGTGTTTCGGAATGATTGGAAAAGGATCCTTAAGTACCCCGTAGCCCTTGGATACAGATACATAAGATGTAATATAAGGAATGGATACTTTAAGTGCTAGGCACACCTACACTTCCCCCCTAATCAGATATTATGCAAAAGGTTGAAAATGCCCTTTCTTTCAAAACCTTTTTTTGAAAATTTAAGGGGATGAAAATACCCGAGCCCAAGTCAACCCAAATATTAAGTAACCAAGCCTCAACTCATTTATTCGATACCTGAGAAAAACTCGGAGAGGTATTTATCAGGATTTTTCCTTTTTGCCAGATGACTCGGTTTCTTCTTCAAGATAAATCTTTCCTGGACCTTTCTTAACCGGGCAATCCTTTTGGGTCAGGAAATTGAAGGAAGGATATATAAATGCGCGTTTGGAAATGCTTCCTTTGAAAATGGACGCGAGCACTTGTTAGCAAATGGCTCCTTGAAAAAGGCTTCTTCTAAGAAATAGTATAATTTACGTGATTTTTGATTTTTTTTTAAAACAGACGAACTAATGTATTATCGCCTAAACTCCATTATAATCCAATTGGGATTATGCTGAATATAATTAAATTCTTTTCCCTAGCAAAAGCCTCTTAGTATTACCATTCTGACAGACACCTTTTTGAAATTTGAGGAAAGAATTGATGATCCTGGAGCACGAGAGTGTCGTTAGAACTTATTTACACGGACGGATTGGTTAGTGGGAGAGGCATATTTGCAGTAGACATGCATGGATTTAGAATACATTTTTAGACGAATAGAATACATCTAATCAGAATATAATACGATGCGGGATTCGATAATGATGTGACCTCCTCCCCTCCCTTCCACTTCAGTCAGAGGCTCGAGATTATTCTACTATAGCACTCCAAAATTTTAAATTAGGATTTCGTTTTCAGAGGGGTTGAACTGCTAATCATTTATTTCCAAAATAGGTTCCTCGAAACAGTCAGGGTTCTAAGGGATGGTATAAAGATTTCAAAAAATGACACGTCATAATGTGTCAGAGAACTTTATTTTAAAAATGTTTCCAATTTTAATATTAATTTATAAACACTTTATTCCCATCAATTTTTTCTTCAATTCTTAATATTTGAAAAGTCGTCAGTTTTCAAAGAATGTCAAGCTAACAGGAGAATAAAATTGAATGAAAAAGCAGTTTAACGTGCGCGTTGATATTTCAAAAATCTTGGCTAAAAGCGGGACGCGGAGAACCTTGTTCTTTCTTTCCTTCAGTGAAGAACACCTAGAAATATTTATGTTGGGTGAGGGTTGAAAATCATGATGAGATGTATTTCGGCATTAACACAAGTTTTCAACTCAAAAATAATATTTCCTCAAAGCCGTAAAAATATTGGAATCTTTAAAATGGGTCCGCACACGCTTTTGAAGGTTAAGCGATTTACGAATCTGATTTCCGGAGCAACTGTTGCTCATATTTTTCTGAAAACTTTACAACGGGAATGAATTCATAAAGCCAGCAAGTGTGAAAAGCCGTTTTACGTACATATACGCACTATGAGCTAAAATTCATACTCACTACTCGTCCTCATTTCCACCAGTTTTTCACAGCAACTCTGTAATTTACATGTCAAATAAAGCTGTATTTTGTCTGGGATTGAAAGCTTCATTTATGAATTAGCCTCGGTCTATTATGATAATGTTAATTTGGGAGATGTCTTGATCGGGAAAGAATGAAGATTCTTGTGGGTTCGGTGGACAAGGCATTTGAACACCGGTGACTTCATGAAAGGGATTTTTATAAGGAGCGCATTGCAACACTTCATCAAAACCTTTATTGTCAGAACTTGACATTTGACAGTGAATATATGAAAAGTAGACGTGAATGAATGACTCAAAGTGTACGGGATCCACTTTTATATTTCCTTCCACTTCACGGATTCACTTAATGATTCTTAATTCCCTTGACGGTCTGTCTGTGTGAGAAATTAGAGTCGAATACTAAATGAGCAGCACACATTTCTCCCAAGATCATGCAACACTGGCTAACTATGTAATGTAAATAATTTACTTTTAGGGTAATTTGTTTTTTTGTTACATTTCCGAATCAACCTTTATGTTTCTCACATATTTTCCCAAGCGGTAAATTGAACACAACGGCACACAAATGTAACGTATGAAGGCGGATCTTGACAGTTTGTCAGCAAAAATGTCAGCCTCAAACGTTCCGAGTTCAGGTGCAAAAACGAATATGCGCAAAGCCGTGAATTAAATTACGGAATGAAAAAGATTAATATCGACAACCAGAGCCGCTAGACATTTAAAAAAAAATTCTATTAAGAACGCCAGAGAAAGACGAATTAGCTTTGGCTACATTTGGAATTTCTGTCTGGTTGTTTCATTATAAGCGTCCACCGACCCGTGAACTTTTACAATAAAAAAACTTTATTCAAGTTGAAATGTGCCTAATTATTATGCAACATGCAAATGGAGTAAAGACACTTAAAGGTCAGCACGCGAAGACGAGATTGTGGGAAAATGATTCGATTCCTTTAATGGGCTCCGCTCCAAAGGCACTTTCTGAACTTGGTTTTTTCCACTTCTTCAACATCATCAAACATATAAAAAGTTGACAAGGAACAAATTGCTTTGCCTCAACCTTTTGATTACTAAATATTCTTCTCCAGATTGCTTTACTAATTAGTAAACCTGCACAATAATGCCCAGCCGGAGCATATTTTTATGATTTCTAGGATTTTGGAATTCAATTTGAAATTCAATTGTTTAAACCTCGTTTAAAAATTTGATTAAAATTTGGTTAAAATTTGGTTAAAAAAGGTGATCCCGTTGAAGACATGAAATATAATGAATTGGTTTGACTTTCATCTCCTTCAGATTCCTATCAACTAAACCCATCTTTTTTTCAATAAAATGTAACCTTTGTCTTCGTTTCGTTAGTCTTGTAGTAATTTCGTTTGAGTGTTTACCGACCTAAAGTTTTTCGTGCATATCATAATATTTTACGACTCTCAAGCTTATGTCTTGGCCATTGACCAGGGGCTTCACATTATTAAATTCATTTTTATTATTTACTCACTGTGTACACTTACAATTAAAATCATGAAAGATTTAAGAGGTCAAACGGAGGAAAATGTCAGTCATTTTTATACTCTGAGTTTACCATTTCAGGAGAGAGCTTTTAATCCCCAACTTCCTCAACACGGAAGCTCAATAAAAATCTGTTGAATAGTACATACACACTCGTAATTAAACTTATTTCAAAATCTTCTTTCCGCGTACATAATTTTCACAAAGAAATAAAATCAAAATCATTCCAATTTGCCATATACGTGTTTATGTTATTAAGGTGAAATGATGAAATTAAAGTCGTAGCAAAAACACTTTTGGACTAATGGATTTCAACAAAAAATCGGAGTCGTATAATTTGATTTTAATATTCATATTCATTCAGATTTAACGTCTTCCCATTCACTCAATAAAAATGCAATCCACTTTTTTCTTCACTTCTTCACTTCAAAAGTTAAAAAGAACCTTGAAGAATTCATTTTGTTATGAGCATGTCATAATATAGTGCTTTCTTATTGATTCATAACTTTCCTTCTCCCCCTCCTCTTTCTTCAGAGACTTTCTCCACGTTTACTGGAGGCGGAGGTGAAAACTGGCTTTCACTTTGATGCATGGTTAAAATACACAGGCGCCGGATTTGCATAGTCTTTTTTGTATATCTATTCATGCCGTGTATTTCCCTCTTCGTCCCCGTATGTGCATATGTGCACTTTATCATTTCAGAAAGGAGATAAGGGAGGTGGCGAATCAGAAGGATTTCATAGACTCTAGTCCCTCCCATGCAATTCTAAATTTTATAGCTATGCAAATTGCGCATGGAGTCCTTCGTGACAAGGCTTTCTAGTAGTCACGACTTTCACCAAAAACCACATCCACCACAAAAACGTTTTTTCAATTTAAAGTGACTCCTTCTTCGGAGCCCTGATGAGCAAAACCTGGGTCGAAGCCTTGGCTTGATGTAAACCACTTGTGAAATGTAGACGAGTAAATAGAAAAAACTGGCTCGACATGCACATTATCTTACTCCTTGTAATGTGACTAATTACAATAGAAGTGTACGAAGGAGAGGAAAAGGTAAAATAATGAAAGAAAGAAAAAATTCTCATAAAGTGAAGCCTCATTTTGCTCACTCCCCGGACATATAATTTGGATTTTCATGACCAATTGAAGCATTTGGAAATATCAATCAATTGAAGATGAGTTTGCGTGTGTGCAATATTTATATAGCCATTTGCTAAACATTTATTCAAGATAGGATCATCCTTGGGAAGAATGAACCAACCATTCTCGCATCGCGCAGTTATCGGTGAATGACCTTTACCTATGCGCTGCACAATACTTAATTCAAACTACCATGATTTTTTTCTTCTTCAGAATCTCGGTGCTGAAGAAGGATGGTTAATTAGTAGTAAGTTCGGAGCGTGAAATCATTATGATGTTTATGAGAGTGACTGTAATCAGAGAAGAAAGGCTGAAATTGGACCAAGAAAACAACATTGTAAGTGATGAATAT
Source organism: Pseudachorutes palmiensis (assembly GCA_009869845.1). Taxonomy (NCBI): domain Eukaryota; kingdom Metazoa; phylum Arthropoda; class Collembola; order Poduromorpha; family Neanuridae; genus Pseudachorutes; species Pseudachorutes palmiensis. The sequence continues at coordinate 26,730 of VNWY01000233.1, forward strand.
GATTTAACTGCGAAAGCTTCACATCTCATCCACCTGTAATCACATCTTTTATTCCGGTTTAATAATGATACACAAAAGAAGCATCAAGGAAGAGTATCTCACATATTTAATCATCAGGCGTGGTAATCTTCGTGAACTTTCAACGTCAGAGACAATTGCTAGACACGGTCCATGCGTGAGAAGACCATTCACAGCATTGTATTGTTGCAACAATTAAAGGGAATTTAGTTCTGCGATCCTTCGTGGACGGACGCTTACAAAGTCCTCATTAATAGAGCGTCAGGTTCCTCATTAGAATCCTCATTTACAATACACAAAGTCCTAATCACGCTCTAATTTCTCATAAATTGCACTTAATCTCTGTCCGGATTTTAAGATTCAGAGAAATACGGACCAAATAAAATAATCTCATTGCAACTTCCAAGAATACTTAAGCAAACTGCTGTGCCTTAATGCTTAATTTTTACAAGTATTGCAGTCTCATCTTCACGTCATTAGGATTTTGACTGGTCATCAAATCCATCTTCATAGATGCATGCTAAACAACCGGATAAGTTTAGCTTATTTTATGCAAAGAATAAATGGGATTTACAATTTAATACCCGCAGAGAATTAGTGAACATCTGTCATCACTTTAAAAAAAAAGTCGTCTGAAATATTAAGAAGAATTTTCACTTATCATGACACTGCTTTTAATTGTTTCGTGAGGATGGGATTGGTAAAGGTAATCGGTCATGTTTAATTCTTGATTTCAACTTCGCAAATATACGGTTATTTGAGAAAGTTCCGTTTTGTCTGAATTAGCAGCATCCATTTTTACATGTGAAAGCAAAACCCTTGGTCTCACGAACTCAGAACGTACGAAAGTTTTGTTTAAGCAAAATTAATTCCGATAAATTACGACCGCCATTGGAATAAAGTGGTCAAGTAAAGTATAAGAATGAGATGTCAAATTATGCATACTTTAGTTCACGAATGGAAAACCAATTTGGATGCCATAGGCACATTTACAGTAGAAAATCCATAAGACTTACCTTGTCGTCGGTGATTTTCAAGACATAATAATATCCAGTCTTTCTCATTGTTGTTCTCCTTTCCATACGATCTGAAACAATATATGAAAGACATCAACATATTCCATACGGAGTAAAGCTTGCAAATTGCGAAAAGCTGAGTACGTCAAATGGATTTAAAAAATAATGTAATAATGATTCTGTCACATCCGATTTCGATGCTCTCGTGACCAACATATGTCAAGATTTGTGAGAACAATAAAACTCCCATTGTTATCCTGATGCTGGAAACCACATCCGATCAATTACGGCCACAGACAATACTTTAGAGAATATGGAGCCGTTTTCTCCTAAAATTGGAATTGATATAAAACCACAAACTACGTCGATTGTAATTATGTTTATTGTTAAACTTTTGATTCATTTTCCTCTGGAACAGAAAAACTCGAATGATAATTTCTCAGTGTACAAATACACCTGGAAGCAAACTGAATCTGGAACGGAAGAAAACAATAGAATTAGACAAAGGATTCATCATGCAATGAATCAAAATCCCGTAGGAAGTCGAGTATTATTATTGGATTTGTGGTTTCCAATAAAAAAGTAAACGTTGAGCTAGGTCTGGGATACACGAAAACTATTTATTTTTATCATTTTATCCAAAGATATGAGATACTTTTTAGTAAAAAAAAATTACATTTAACCACACTGGAATGGTGGCGGATATGATAATTACCACTGTTTTCAGAACAGACATGTTCATGGCAAATGGAATAAGCAATGCACTTAATTGCAACTTCAAGACATTAAAATCAGCAGACCGTTCAGTCTCATATAAATAATGTTAAAAAATAGCACTTTGGTGGATACGCTTTTAATTGGAAGAATTATTTAAATTGCACACTCTTGTTTCCCTTGTAGTTCTGCAATTACTTTTGGCAAATTAGTCAATTACGCAGAGTGGGACCAAAGTGGTCACCGCAGTGTTGGAACTTTGGCCTTAATTTAATTATAACTTCTCTGCAAATACGTAATCTGCAAGTACATGGCCACCGCTAAGCTCTAGTTTCTCAAGTTTATTCAACTTTGGCCTTCCACTTGGGTATAATCTTCCAGAGCAGCTTTTCCATTAGGCAAATTAAACAATGGCCTTCGGACTGGAGTTCCTTGGTAAGCACAAGCCTTTGGAACTTTCATCCAGAGGGATTGGAAGCAAAACAAGGCATCGTTTGAGGTTCACTGGAGAAAGTCCATGAAAGTGAAAATAAGGAAACTTTCCGAAGTGTGAAAATTATCTCTCCTGATAGATAGAAAGAAATAGTTTCTTCCTAAAGTCTTTCTTCCATTTATACGTTTACTCAATGAATAAGCTCATTCGTCCTATCTCTGGAACCCACTATTACCCAGATATATTAAACGAGGAGCTGAATACAGTCTTCTCTCGCCGCTTGGAACAAAAACTGAAGGGATTCATTCAAGTATAAAAAGACTCCTGGATCAGAAGGAACTGAAGGCTTTCTCTGGCTTTAGTAAATCAAAGATAGAATGGTCGGAGCGAGAGGCTTTAAGAAAGTCCAATCTTTTCCAGGCTTTAATTCCATTAGTTCATTAGATAACCGGAAGTGAGGAGGATACGGACTTGGAACACCAGTCCAGCCGTTTGTTTGACCCTCGCTTTCACTCCCTACTTTCACTCACCTAGCACCTACAAAATTCTGTTTACCAAAAAAATCCAACCCAATCAATCCAGGAAATAAAACCTTGGAAAAATTGCTTTGTTTATACAATAGAATAAAACATTTCTTCTTGTGTTTTTAGCATTTTTTAAAAAGCTTCGGAGAAAGTTGAGAGTTGACTGACGTTAGAATACAGGAACACACGTGTATTTTTTTCAGAGTCGTAGGCGTAGGTGTTCCACCGAAAGAAACAATATTCTATTCCTTTCATATCTAATAAGAAATAAGTTCTTCATTTTCGCCTGTTATCTACACCCCATTATTTCTGCGACAATGACCATTAAAATTGACGCCTTACGTCTTTCCCTATAATTTCTTCCAAGAAGACTTGGCACAGTTCTCATGTTTCCGTCTCTATTATTTTCCTCCTCATCAAGTTATCATCCGTCCTCTGTGAATTTTTCCATTATAACTTTGATATAGCAATTCCATAACTTTCCCTGGAAGAAAGTTCTCAGTATTATTATGATCTAATGAGTTCCAGGCTTGTATTCTTATTACGTTCATTATTACTGCATTTACGTCCGTTCCAGACTTTCTTTCATTCGATGTTAACAAGGCAGGAAAAGAAGAAAACAATTAAAATCTTTCCCATGGTACAGAAACGCTATCCGTGCATGACGTGGGATTCAATTAATTATTGATTATCGACATCCTAAATGTTGAAGGCTAATGATTTGTGCGCTTGTAATATAGGCAATGATTAATGAGAATGCTAGATTTCTACCTAAATATTTCTCGCTTTTCCTTTAGTTTATGACAAGAAAATCCGAGAGCAGCATTGGTTGACTAATAGCAAAGGAAAGGAACTTGGGATTTGCACAACTGGTCGAGTGTGGAAATGAAGTTGAATATAACTTGGTTTATAAGTTATTGGTTCCTCCCTTTTTCTTTCTCGTTAGGTTGCTGAAGAATCAATTTTAACGATCCCATTCTTCATCGCCAAAATTACAGTTAAGGCAGGCAAAAGATTTGGAAAAGTTACTTTTGTTCTTCCCTTTTCTGTTATTGAAATAAATTATGAAGCCACGGATTACGGTAGCAGGCAAGGGTAGGGCTCAGTGTGGCTCTAAACATATTACTGCAAAACATAATGCAAATTATACACCAAATCTAAAAAAAAAAGCCTTTGCCGAAGTTACTACGGCTGAAGATCATGTTTTCAATGTTTTCTAATTTGCAGTTCTGAATTCTGAACTGAAATCACCCGTAAAGCTCCTTTGCATTGTTCGAGGTATTCTACTCGGTTGATTCCAAAGGCATCATCAAAGGAATTAACGAAAGAGCACGACTCAGCCACAGTCACCATATGCAATTCCTTGTTAACACAAAAGGAAACAAATCTCGAAGCAAATCGTGCAAAATTCTTTGAGGAGAAAATTTTTTGGCAAAGTGTTTAATCGCAATACTTCAATCGGAAGAAACGTGCGGCCTCTATATATTGCAGTAGAGCGTTCCTTGATCATTTTGCAGAGCTTATTATGGATATGACCACGACAAAAGCTCATTGCCCCTGCGTCGTCACTGCCATCAATTTTATTATAATTGCTTCAGACTTTGTCGAAGCGAATCAAAAAGGGGATTATGAGTCGTACAGGTTAATTAGCGGAGTCGTGATGCCGTAGAAAATCATGGGGTTTGCTAATGTTGCAAGATAGCTTCCAGAATTGGAAGTTCCCATCGTTATATAATTCTAATTCAGACTTCCTCCGTTCTTCATCACGTACAATAGTGTTTTATAACGAGTTCAAAGAAACTTATTTTACTGAAACTTAATTCCTAGCCCCATAATCTTATCGTAGGCTGTTATTAATATGCAGTGTGAAAGCGTTGAGCGACCAAGCATATCGAAGCACCCCAACAGATTCCTAATTGTTCGTAATCACAAGTCTTCCTTGTTGGCTTCATCTGATTTCCAAGTAGCCTTCTTCCTTAGCATTTATTTCCATGCTCTACTAAATTTCAACTGAAAAGTTTCGCATTACCTTGTAAGAAACGTTATAAATGTTTAGCATAACCCTTCTGCTAACATACACTTTTGAATACATTAGTAGCTAGATGTAATAATCTTTTGCAAAAATCTGTGTTTGGTAAATGAAGGGTTGCAGCTACATCCAAACAAAATCCGTACGTGCGGAATCTCTACAATTTGCTTTGTTGTATCATTTCCTGTATTCCGTTTCTCATAATATTATTTTTTTTAAATAACCGAGCACCGCAGACCCCTTGTGAGAAAGTTTAATTGTATTAAAACAAAAGCTAATCAGGACGCAGCAGTAGCTACAATTACAGCCAAACCCATCTTTGAATTATTTGTAATTCCCTATACAACCCTCCTGTGGCGAGCTGGATAAAAACCACTTAAAATGTTTTATTAACAAGACCCCCAAATGATAAACTTAACACCCTTTTCTGTACTCTTCAATCACTCTTATTGTCAATTTCTATTTAAAAAATGGGGATAAGTGGCTCATCGTGGTTGAAATTAAGACTAAAAATCCGGAAGCAGTACTAGTCCGGGTAGCTCCTTCAATAAAAAAAATAATTTATTTTTAATTGGTGTTTTAAGTGGGATAAATACATGATGCTTTCATTTTAAAAAATAATGATGTCTTCTACCCTCCAGGCTAACTTTTGGTGACTTTGAAGTGCTTTTATAGCCCTCTTGATAAAAAAGTTAGAACCAGGGTGGAGTTTTGGAGAAAGCAAAAGAACGCAAGGGTCTTTTTTAGCAGGGAAAGTTGTACTTTCTCTTTGCCTTTGCTCCGTGTAACCCTTTGGTTAGCTCATTGCCATCTTGTGAAACTTTTCTTCACTCTTTAAAGCCTATGAAAACACTCATCTTCAAATCCAAACGATTTTAAACTATCATAATCATCATTTATAAGTTAGGTAAAAATTGTTTTCAAATTGGATTTTTAAAATTGGAGTTGACGCAATCAACCCTGTTACATAATATTTATTCAAAAGTGTAGCTCCAACGTTCCATATGTGTTTGTTACACGCAATCAATTGTTTATTCAAACAGACGCATTGGAATGTCTTTATTGTCCTTTTGATGAGATAGTAAATGAACTCGTTTTAACTCTGGGAATGAATAATATCTCAAGTTGTATTCATGATTGCTCCTTCAACTTGGTTATACGGTTGAATAATGCTGGTCAAATGGTTCAAAATGTGATTCATATTATGAAATTCATTCTCACTAAGAGTAAATAGAGACGTTTTTCGAAATATATTTAAGTTTGCGTCGCATTTGCCGATAATAGTGATGGTGTCATGGGGTGACAGAATCATTTGGACGAACTCTCAGTGACTCATGGCAGAGGTCGATTATTGGAATTAAGGAGGCTACCGTCGTGTTTCAATATTTTAGTTTGCTTATGTAAGACACTGGCTGAGAGTTAGAGTGGCTGAATCGCCATAAGAATTACAACCAAGTAGACATAAAGCCGGTGCGGAGAAAGTGGAAATACCGTTAATGAAGTAGATTCGAGGGAACGTGTACTTGAATTCGTAAAGCCTGATTATTATTTGGTGGTGGTGGTAGTATGAAAAATCTAGACTGAAGAAGGCGAGGTTGAAGGAGGGACTAAAAGGAATTTCCCCATCCTTATGTGTACTAATATAATATTATTACACTCACTATTCCCTCGCTTTCTCTATCACACTTTCACTCTTTATACTTTTGGGAGGTTCTTATTACTCTGGCCGTCAAGGAACTATGCTTCGACTCTAGTCTTTATGCCATTTAATATGCTACGAGTGTAGGAATAGAACCTCTATGTACGTAAAGTGTATAACTTATTCAGCACACTCCAAAACTCATAATGGCTCCCATACATTATACTCTCTCTCTCTCTACAGAAAAATATTTCCGTCTTAAAGAAATTCTAGAAATTAAAGGCTCAGAGAAAGTGCTTTCTCTCGCTCTCTCCTGTAGTTCTCTCAGCTCCCATTTCCACTCGGGGAAAGTAGACTTTTCTTTATTAATACAATCAAAGCTACCCCAGCATCCATGATGAGAATGAAGAGGAATTCTCATTAGTACAGGGGTGACTTTCTATTTTTTTATTTTTATATTCCTTTGCAGAAAGAATTAAAATTACAGTTCATAGTTGCCTTTTATAGATTGGGTTCAAAATTAGAACGGATGAAGGGAAACAATGAATGCCACGAGTAGCTGCAGTGGCTCCATGAAAGTTAAAGAAAGTTAGAATGACTGCGGAGCCACAGAACGTCACTAGAATCCGGCGACTTTCCTCTTAATTCCATTCTAATGACATGAAAAGAAAGTTCTTATATGGCATGGTAATAATAATAGTGAAAGCTTAAGGGAAAACTTTTCTCCTTTTCTTTCTCTTACATTTGTAGAAAAGCTGAAGGGAAATAATAGAAGAGGAAATATGAAATTCTCCCTCATTCTTGATCCCTCTTGGCAGGACATGATAATCATTCACGTTTAATGCTACTTAGAAGCACGAGGAGAAAGTCTCATAATGGGGCTTTCATTCCATTCCTACGGTCCAGCAGATGCAGACCCACGCACTGAAATTCTGGTAATTAATTGCCTCCAGCTGAGTGATCAATAATACCAATTTAATGGTAAGTCGAGTAGTTTCCAACCCCCGGCCCCAGCCTCACTCCTCACTTCCGCTAAATCATTCAATTTTACTTATAAAATAAGGCCCTAATTCTGTCATTTTGTAAAATAACTGAAAATCATATCGATAGTACTGCATCGAAAAAATTAAAAGATAAGATTTTTGGATCATTTCATTCATCCATTTCAATGGATCAAAAAATGCACCTTCACTGAAAAGTATTTACATTTGAACTATGAAGAATAAAATGGAAATAAATAGAAATAATAATAAAACCGAAGCCCTCCTGCTGTGAGCAATCTACAAAGTGTCAATTTGAAGTGACAACTTTCTTTGGTGTGGACCTCCCCCAGCTTTCCCCACACAAGCTTTCACTCCGAGCAAGAAGGGAAGATCGATTCATCCTGTCTTTTTATTATTTTGAAATAGGAGCGGGGGAAAAATATTCTGATGCCATAGAGAATATGCTGAGCTCTATGAATTCCTTTTTCTCAAGTTCTAGGCTAGTGGAGTTGAAATTCACGAAGTTACTGCATGATTGCAAAAAAGAGTTTTATGGCATTTAGCTAATGGTTCGCTTGCATAAACAAAAGGGAATTTTATGACGACGCGTGGAGAACTTACAAAATATTTCTTGGCCTTCCCCGTCGTTCCATTTTCGGGCGATGCTGGTCCACCGGCGAGGTCAGCAATGACGGTGGGGCGAGAAGGAGAGACAAAAATTCCTGATATGAGTCCAGTTTTGCAAATTGAATGAAACTCAAAATTTGAATAAATCCGGGTTCCCGTGGAGGAGTAAAGATGTAAAATAAATGGAACAAAACTACAACACAAAAACAAAAGGAGCACTGAAATTAGTAAAACCAAAGTCCATTGCTTGTAATCAACTGAAAATTAAAGAACTGGGTCGTGGTGAAAAATATTTTCTGACGCGTACACACTTATGCATCAATTTTAATATTTTATTATCTGTTATTCTACTTTTGTTCCATGTTGAGAGAATGGGAAAGATAACGACGGAGATGAATGAGTCGAAAATTTCCAGATAAAGACGAGTATACGGTAAACAATAGGCCCCGTACATTTAAATAATCACAATTATTCATTGTCCTTCTAAATTACACACTGGAGCAAAGATAACATTATACAGGCGCTGATGGTGGTGGAATTATAATCAAGGGTTTCGTAACTCTCCTTGTGACCCTCAGATCCTTCAAATTTCCACGCGTAATGCTCCATTTGGCTTTTAATTAGCAAAATACTGATTAAAAATTTGCAAATAATCCTACTCATCTAAATTATGGACTTATCATAAAAATTAGATAAATTAATCGTACTATCTTCGGTTGTACATAAAGTAGGAATATGTACCTACCTATGTCTTACCATCGTAAATACTACGCGTTTTACATTTACTACGATCTAAATTGTCGGACGCATTTCTTGATAATCTTGAACCATTTTTCCATAGAAGATTTTCAATTTCCATGAAATTCCAAGAATTTTTGGAGATCTAAATCAAAGAGAATTCACCCCAATTCCAATCCGGCTTGAAAAGGACTCCTTAATACCCTTGGGTTATTATTTTCCTTCAGTGCCTTCTGGCACTGCTTACTTTTTTAATGATTTCCCTTTTTCTGTATTTTACTTTGGTAAAAGCAGCCTATATTAAAAAGATAAGATTGATGCCTTAAGGACCGCACTATCCCTTGACCTACTTCGTAAACCTAAAAATATTCTTAAAGCTATTTTGAAATAATGTATTATTTAAGATTATACAAAGGTTGGTTTAAGATCTTAGGAATAATACATCGAATATGCATTACAGCTCCATAAGAAAGAATGAAATGAAGGGTACTTAAGGAAGGTCAGTTCTGAGGTACCCTTGGACGATTATGATGAGCCCTTTTCCTTTTTCCCGAACTAAGGCACCGTCAGCTAAAACCTAATTTCATTCTTTTCAAGGGTTTTTACATAAAAAAAAAAGATTTTTACTTTTTAAAAAATCAGAGGAAGATATTGGAAAGATTTATTGTTATAATGACGTCTATTAACTCCCACTTATTCTAAAGGAACAGACGCGTTTTAAAAAAAGCGTTGTTGACCAGATGGATGGGTGTGTAAAAGTATTTTTATAATATAAGTTAAACTATTGCTAACAATTTTGGAGCACCAATAATAATACATATTCTAAACAAACTTTTAGATCGTTGCTCGTGTCTGCTTATTACATTTTTTAAGAGCAGCGAACAGTCGCCGCATTTGAACAAAACTTTTTACAGGATCATGTCCGTATTCTTAAAGATATTCCAGGATCGTATTTCGTTTTGAGGAAGGTCAAGTTTCCTGAAACAAAAAAAGAAACCCCAACCACAATCCTTTGTTAAGCAATTCAATGTAAATCAGAAATCGAGACGTGACGGTGTTTCATATTCCGTTCAACACAATAGCATTTGGCCGTGCATTAATTTAAACAAAACAGAAACTGATATTATGGAAACGAAATCCTAACCTTGTCAAGGCGCTGTAGTGAAGAGAAACGACGCCATGTAGTTGAATTAAGCAACGAAGTTGAATTCATGCGCACGGACTTGCTTTATTCAATAGGAATGAAAATTCAACTTCATGCAAAAGAAATGAACTTCTCTCCAATTTTTAAAAAAGTAGCCCAATTTCGCAGTCTAATGTAAAACGAAAAAGAAGACCAAGTGGGCAACAGAGTTTAGCATTTGCGCGTCTGTTCTTAAAAGAAGGCGAGAGCGAAATCAATTTGTCAACGCCGTTTTTGTTATTCCCCATCACATCAAGTTGAAGAGGCGATTTATATTGTGTAAAGTAATTGACCACCTGAGCCTCTTGTAAATTAAGCAATTTATCATTCCAGACAATTCTGTGTTGAGGCGGGCAGGAGTTTGCTAGCCCAGAAAACTGAAAACTTGGAAGAATGGTCCAGTCACAGGCCCATAATGCTCACAAAGCAATTTATTATTAATGCCGCTTCTCTTTTAGATGTGGACCATGATCCTACTTCCTTTCCAGAATTCAGAGAAAATTGAAAGGGTGTTACTCGGCGTTCATTAACAAAATCCTCGTTTAAAATATCCCACCACACGCACACCATTGGCTTGAAATTAGGAAATTTCAAAATTAAAGGATGGTCGGAACACTCCTCTCAAAATCTCTGTCCGTGCGTCTACGTAAAATCGATTGTAAATGAACTCCAAAGGGAGCGGATTTGCGTTGACACAAATGCAATGGTAATTAATTCATAGAAGATTTGGAACAGGGGAATGACGAATGACTGCCGAATACAGTAGTGGCTTGGATCCTGCATCAAAGGGAACTTTTCCTTTCCTTTTTGGTTACTTATAAATTCAGCTCACAGCTTGAACTTTTTGACTATACATGTTACATTGGAGTGTGAGTGGGCAAAGTCACAAAATCTTTCTTTTTACCACGTTTTCCACAGAAAATCCGAATATCGGAGGATGAAGGTAGCAGTAAAGGGAGACACGGAAGGAACGGGAGCATAAAAGGCCCCGGTTGACTGACTCGATTTTAGATTCAGGACGTAAAAGATGAAAAGACCAGACGAAAGAAGAGGCGCGCAAAAGGGTCTGTCAAAGTTGACCTCCCTCACTGAATGTCAATCCCTTGAATGTCAAGTGAGCTTCTCTGCAAATTAGGGTGCCGAAGCATTAGTTAGGAACGTGTCGTGAATTCAAAAATTACATGCACCAAAAGAAAGTTTTTTTTGTGTCTTTCTCTTTTGAAAAGTAAGTTGCCACTGCTGCATGCAAAGTCAAAATGGCAGAGCCCTTTGAAACGAGGGTTTGATTCTTAGGCTTCACATTGGAGGAGCAATGTGCCAATATTCGATTTCGAAAAAATGAGAATTATACTTTCGAAACGCTATAAATTAAGCTCGAATTGAATTGAAACTTGAAGAAACGTCCCTGGATAGCATTTTTCAGTTCTGAAGAATAAAGGATGAAGAATACCAGTATACAATACAACTTGTCTCTAAATAAAATTTCTGCCAAAATAACAGAACTTTTCCCCGGTTTCCATTATGATGGTAAAAGAACTTAAAGAGTTACAAATAAGTTCACAGAAAAAGCTTTTCCTTGCTATATAAAATATACTCTAGAGCTTTCAGTTCTCAATCAAATTTACAAGTTTTTTCTTTGAAAGTCCCTGGAAAAAATATCAAATTGAGTCTAAATTGAAATAAAACCATTTCCTATAAAGAGGAAAAAGAAAGGCAGAGAAAGCACTGAGAGCAAATTGTCTCTAAAATGCCCAAGACTTCTCTCAGTGAATAAGTAGAGAAATGGATGAAGGAATCGAATTGCTTGAAAGGTCGATGAAGGAAAGGAGAAAGAAAAAAGAAAAAAGTTATTTGATATATGAAGATGTGGAAAGCCAAAAAGCTTTCTTCCCTATGCATTTGAGACCCTCAGAAAATCAAGTCAGTCAGAGAAAGGAAAAAAGGAAAAGATGATAATAAGGAGAAGAGAAAACTACGGCAGATTTATTGATAAAATTCCTTTCGGAATTCGAATAATATTTTCTCTCTCTCCTTTCTTTCCTTCAAAAAAGGAACCAAAGATGAGGGAATATGGAGAAAGTAAACGAAGAATTTTCGTCTATTCTTCTTCCGTATATTTCTGAATCTGGACATTCGCCACTTCCAGAGACGTCGTGGATATGCGATTCCTGCCGTTTCCAACTCCCCAGAGAGACTAAGCGGAAATCAAAATGTCCAAAGAATTCTTTTCCTAATCAAACTCACATTTCCCCATATCTCATAGATCTTCCAAAAACCAATTCAATTTTTTACGATTCATCATCATCACAGAGAAATAAATGTGACACGTCCTATTCAGATTTGTGCAAAAAAAGTTCCGGGGAAGATCATTTTTGGCGAAACTTGGAATTGCCGGTTTATTGTAAGAAATGGGAAACAGGGGTTCTGAATTATTCAATTTCAAAATCCTACAAGATCCCCTGTAGAATGTCAAGCTAAATATGTATGAGACACTAAAATTATGATAATGTAACTGAATTACACTGCAACCAGACTAGAAAAGGACTCCAAGAAAAGTTTAGAAATCTGTGGAAACGTAAAAGCATTATGTGGGGAATAGTATTTGACTGTTCACTGTCGTTCAGAATAATGTAATTCCTTCATTTCTATTCCAACTTCCACATATAGACAAAAGTCCCCTGCTGTTTGTTACAATTGGTTGCTCTCCGGATCTGTCTGGTCCTTATAATAAACTTAAATTATAGGTTCGGGATCAGACTTTCAAGTCGGTTAAAACATCAAGCTTCATGGCTCATGCTCAAAATGCTAGATTAAAAGTATCAGCATGTAAATACATCTTGTGTCTTTAATTTAAAGTAAAAGTGGTATGAAAACAAATTGTAAGAACAATAGGTATTTGTTATTCGCTTCTCAAATTCCTAATTAAAACGTTAACGTAGCATTAATTGGGTAGATTTGTAAAAATTCATTGAGGGATTGTCAACCCAAGGGTCCTCAGCGCCAAACATGGACTGTAATGCTTTCGTTTTTCTAAATCCGGAAGCTGTAGCTTGATATTATCCGAAAAGAAATGTAAATTTTAGTCAACGTAGAAGGAGTTCTTCGATATGGTTATGATCAATAGAGCATCGAAGGATATAATCAGACAAACCCTTGGACAAAATGACCCGATATAATTGGGGGTTGGTTCCATTTAGAAAACGAAGGGTTGATGACTGTTCGGGAATACAATTATGGCTGTTCTTGTACGTATGCTTTCACCATCATTACTTGAACTCGACGGATGGACCCTTGGCAAACACAATATAAAAAGTAAACGAAGCTAGGACTCTTCAGGACGGGTGTATTACTTTCCTCCTGAGCTTTCTTGTTTACAATTTATTTTATTTTCTATTTCAAGAGGACCTGATTCCTCGTCATTATACTCACAGTTAGTAAAAGTGAAAGTAAAAGAGAAGGATGAAGAGGGAGAAGACTTTCTCTCTTACCAAAAAATACTACGAACCCGAATTTCTTCCTCTTAAATAATTCGTTTATCTTTTGAGAGCAGAGACTCGAAGTTTGGTTTCTTTGGTTTACGTCAACTTACTTAACTTCTATAAATATAATAATAATTTCAGAGTACTTCCTCGGGGATCCGGGTTTACACGGGCTACTCTGAACTCTCACTTGAGTAGCTCCACAAAATAAATACAATTCCAGAGCGATGGAAAAGCACAATGTTTGTTCAATTCAATTTTCATGAATTTTGATCATCATGTTACATTAAACAAAGAGGAGATCAGGACACACAAGCGCTTCAAGTAACCTTCCATTTTCAACAGAATAACAAAAGACGCTCTTGGATAAACATTGAACAGATTCCAGTTTTCTCGTAACTTTCTCTCAACTTTCTTTTTTTAGAATCTTATCGCCAGTTTAAAGAAGTGTAATACCCCCGTCTAAAATAACAATTACATTTCCATCAAAAAAATCTATTCTAAAAACACTTAAAATGATATCTTCTAAAATTTTTATTATTAAATGAATTTCTTTGAGGTTGATGAAGTGTATAGTTAAATTCAAAGGTTTACCGTTTTCTTGGGAATAAATTGGTACAAATTCCCATTGTCATTTCCACACTTATATCCCCTGTCAGTTGAAAAGCATTTCATCTTAAATGAAAAGAGAAATGTGCGGAACTGCGGGATGTTTCGACAGAAGGGCATAATGGTAACAAATGAAGAAAAAGTAGGAGGGAAATGAGATGTGTTTGTAATAATATTGTTATACTTTGTGCTTTCTGAAAATGGTCTTTTTCGGTTTTCTTTCCCGTAGCTTCCTAATGACATTTTTGCTTATTATATGAAATGAAAGTGATGGATTGTCCACATACGGGGTTCCCTTTTCTTAATCATGAAAATAAGAAAGACTACTATAATAAAGCTCAACTCTGGAACTTACTTGGATGGACATGTGTTTGCGTAATTCCTTTAACAATGCTCATGGATGAACATCTTCCATTTGTTATATCAAAACACCCAAACAACAATGCATCTCCCGTACTCACTGCGTCCATTCACAACCCGGGCTTCCTTCAATCGGACAGAACCAATGACTTTGAGTTTTTGACTTACGCCGAATTCAATGTAACTGTTTACTCCAAAATTTAAAAAATGCAGTGCATTGTATCCTTCTTATTAGATTCTCTACGCACTCATTTTTCATCATCATCGCTTTTCTTGTAGGTCGGCTAACGTTTTCTACCCGCGTTAAGCTTTCACTTCTCAGATTGAAAATTAAGCACAAACATTCTTAAGGAATGCGTTTTTACTGATTACATTCAGTATATTGCACTGCACGTGTTTCATATGTCTTTGAATTTTTGTTTTATTGCCGTCACTTTGCAATTCTATATGATATGTAGAAAGAAATGGGAATTTATAAGGTCTGTAAGGACGAGCGGCTATAAATTCCCATGAGAAATCGTGTAAAGTGGCATTATATAAAACGGGTAGAGAAAGAGAAAGCTAGTTTTTTCTTTCCTTGGCGTATATTCATGCGCCGCCACTTCCTTTTCTTATTCTGAAGAAAAAGAAACCTATAATATTCGCGACGGCGTTCATCATGATTTACTTGCACACTCAAAAAGTATCTCCTTCGGTTGGAATAACTGAAGTCTCCAAAAAGGGAAAAAAGTCTACTTTCTCCCAAGGCTAAAAGGACTTTTTTCACATAAGAAATTCCATGCTTTTTGGAATGGAAAAGATATTATTATTATTATGTGATGCCATTTTGTCTCTTCCCTTGCTTCCCTTCATAACCTAAACAGGGAGAATCTTCGAGTCCCGAGTCTCCACACGGCCTTATTATTCTCCGTCACCATAAAAATAGGTCCTCGTAAATTCTCATTATTCAAAAATTGACCCGTCGAGAATTCCCACTCTCTCTCTTTCCTCGGTACATTTTTATACGAAAAAACTGAGAAAGTCGTGTACTATTCCCTGGTCTTCCACTCTCTCCGACAGATAAGAAGATTACATTTGGAGATAGATATATGATCCTCCTTTCTCTTTGCCTTTCTACTTGCACTTTACACACGGGGATGACGGGTGGGACGCGCATTTTACTTTCCCCGGCTCACTGTCCATCATCATTTGCCTCCTTACGCTGGGGAAAGTTAAATCCGACTTGTCTATCGGGCTCCTAAGAGCCCCATCCAATTAGTATTTGGATTCCTCATCCTAAAACTGCATATGACGCAGAGCCTCCAATCCAATTTGAACCGAATTGACTGTCTTCTTTCATCTACATTTATTCCTAGTAGAGCTTTAATTTTATTTCCTTCAACTTTTTGAGGCTTACTGCAATTCAATAAATTTTTGAGGATTCTGACTAAGCGCTGGCGGTGGCGGCGACGGCGGATCAAAGTGATGCACAACGCTTTATTCCTATTGAGTTGAACTTAAGAAATTACTTAAGTTTTGTCGTTCCAGCACGGAAACATTTGGTGTCATAAATATGAAGAGAACTTGCTGAGTCACTGATACACATTTACAATTCGGAATTGCCATTACTACCGACAAGAGGAAGCTAAGGCTGAAATTCTTTTTTCCTTTTTGTTCCCGCAAGAGTTTCTTTAAAAGGAGACTTTTGCCAGAAAATGTGAAGCGAATCCAACAATAGAAAATGGTGGAGAATATTCGAAAATACTTTTTTGATAGGTTCTCGCTTACTGCACACATGGAAAAGTCAGGATTGAATGGAATGGATGAGATACGGCTGGAGAGCTATTCCTTATAACAATCCTTCACCAACTTTCCTTCTAATCCAACGTCATCGTTACATAAATACATAAGGATGAACTAGATATATTATTTTCTTTTTAGAAATTCCCTCCTTGGAAAACTCGATTAAACTGAGAATGATGGAGGAATCCCTTATTTCTTATTCTTTCCCTAGAAAAATGGCTACTCTCCGGCCATCGCTTTTATATCATGAGAGATAGAAGAATAATTGAATTACGAAAAAAAAGTTTTCTGCAATTCTATCGAATTCTTTATGTATTCCATTCTTGAAGTCTTTTCCCTTTTACCAACTTTTGTAATAAATAAAGATGTTCTTCACAAGACAGGTGAATGACACCTTGAAAAATTATTTTTGAACAATAATACGCCGCATAATTTAATAATATAATTAACAGGTTTTTGTGAAGTTTATTATCACCAATATTTCACAAATCAGTAACTAACTTCTAAATTCTATTAATGAAACTCATCTCAGAAATATTTTAGTTGAATAATAAAGTAATATGGCTCACCCAAGTTTGTTCCCGTTTTCAAACTCCTTGTTTTAAAAAACTGGTTTTTGTTTAAAAAACAGTAGAATGGCGTGGGTGCGTTAGAAAATTGTTCTTTTCCTTGGCTATTTTTTGGGGTAAAATGGCAGAAGTCTAAACTGAATCTGGCATCTGGGTTTAGGATTTCCAAAAATGTTTCTGATTTTTCACCATATCTGAAAAGTATTTTACATTCGAAGGGGTTGCAAGGGGTAAAGGTGTTTCCGATTTCTTTCCCATGGTTTTTGGTGAAAAACTCCGAAATCCGAAAGTGGCGAATACAAAAGCGGTTTTACAACCCTTCGCTCTTGTAATGAGTTGTCGAATTCAGCAACCTTATTGACAACTCTGGGAAATAAATGATGGTCCTTTTTAAGGGAAAAAGTGTAAACTTGAAAAGGAAAAGAAGTGAAATGGATGTGTGCGTGGAAATTAGCATTTTGGGTTAAAAAGGTGTGGAATCAGAGATTCAACCCCATCGTTTTGAGTAACTTTCTCACGAAATTTTTTTTTTTTTAGGAAAAACACACATTTGATACAAGGTAAGCAAAGGGGTGGCTGAATATTGACAATACCCCTTTCCGAAAAGGTGCATTTATTGAAAGGTGAGGAAACAAAGTGGAATCCCATTTTACCGAATCCGGGTAAAACCTGGGATTTTTTTCACCCCAAAATCGGAAGTTCATTTTTTGCCCTTACCGCATAAGATTTACATGTAAAGGGGTGACTCTTGAAAGTACTATTCAGTTACACTGGATTTCCCATCCTTGTTCCCCTAATTGTAATTCATATAAATCCATCCCCATGTCTCTTCCCCTTCCGCAAAAGTAACTCCTTTTACTCCTTTGAGAACTTGAGAATCAAATGTAATCATCCAGTTACCCTTTTTACCCCAAATCGCAGAAATCCAAGGGTATTTTTTACCCTCGAAAAAACTGACAGTTCCCAGGATCTTTAGAAGAATTCCAAATCCAAAATAATTTAGATCTTCAAAGGGAAAGAAAAAAGTTTCAACTCTTTTCATCTTCTTGGCCAAAAATTTTAAGTTCTTTGGCCCTTTTTTGTTACATACCTATGTAGTTTCTCTGAATTACGGCACACACTGGAATTAATATTTTGAGCATGTATGCTTACAACGTTGATTAAGATTTACCTTGGTACTTTATTTGAAGAACGACAGTATAGAATGGAGTTAATGAAGGACGAAACCTAATTCAATATTTTCCTCCAGATTCATCGAAAGCCAAAATCCATAAGCATAAGGCTTCTTCTTGGGAAAATTCTCGTGATTAGTGAAAGTCTAGTAGAAACTAGACTAGTGTATGATATGCTCCTCAATATTTCTCGGCACGTAGTCTGCTTCCAAATGCTGAAGTCTGAAGAAGGCTTCAAGTGGAAGTCTTGGTTATGAGATTGAATAAATGACATGAGGAAGACGGAAGATGGAAATTGAAATGAAAATGGATGATATGGACGCAAAATCTTTTCTCCGTATGTGCCTCTCTGGCGTTATTATGGAAGCATGGAAGCATTCATTAATCACAAAGTCTTAGTCTTCCAAGTTCTTGATATTAGAAGCGCGTCTAGTTCCCTTTTGCCTAAGTATTACATAAGTCTTTTATACACACGGACTAATACCGAGATCAGAGTCTGGCAGGGGAAGACGAGGAATGCATTAAGTTCCTATAATGTTGAATAATACAAAAGATACTCTCCGAGAGAACCTCCGTGGGAGAAAGTTGGATAAATGAAAGTCCAGTAAAGGCGCTTTCTCATAATCCCAAACTAACTAGAACCCTAGAGCAGGAGGCTTGGATACATATTGCTTTCTCCAAAATGGATTCCTTATGAAAAACCTAGATACTAATGAGCCTCGCGGGATAGGGAAAGGACGTAAAGGATTTCCTTATTCCAAAACCCGTAATTGTACATTACCTATTAGTTTTACCAATAAAACTAATTGGAGGAGGTTTGGTTCTACGCATTCTGAAGAATGCTACACCAAAAGGGAAAATTTCGGGTAGACTACTATTTTGTATGTAGAGGAAGCTACTCAATATTTCGGCGGAAGGGCATAGAAAGTCAAGCGTGCAAAAAGGAAAGAAGAAAGGATCGTTGTGTAGTGAAAGGGACATGGAACTTTGGTCTGAAGAGAAAATATCAACACAGAATACTAAAATCTGTCACCCAAATTCGTCTCACGTATTTTCCTATTCCGAGCGACACAAACTTTTTGTTCGCTTCATTCCAAACTTCTCATGTATTTTCTCTTATCCGTTTATTTTTACAAATTAGAAGTATTTCTCTTCACTACTTTCTCTCCACTTTCTCTTCCTGTTCTTATATGGAGAGAGAAAGTTAAGTTGACTGCCGTCACCAGGGTCACACCGTGACTAATAATATATACAATGTTGTGGATGGCTATATGTGATCATTGCTCCGAGTCATCATCGTCATGGTCCTCATCATGCACCTTATCGCATCATCAGATTTTCCTACGCTTTCTTTCCCCTCTGCCCAATCTAACTTTCCCGGAGAGGACATTAGACCGGAGAAAGAAGGAGCATTAATATAATAAGACAACTTTTGCTCCCGGCTTTCTCATTATAATTGTCACGTTTCACATCTTAAGTATTCTTTCCGTTGCTCTCAAACTTTAACTAGAATTGTGAGATGCTAAAGATGACGAAACTGGCAGAGTTGATGACCATAGTAACAACGCAGCACTTTAATGACCAAGTTTTTATATTCCAAGTCAAATTGCCTTTAAATTCATCAAATATAAGCCACACCTTAAATAAAATAGATTGAGAAACCCTTTTTCTTTCCGTTTGAAAAGTTTTGAAAAGTGAGCAAGTTTTAAACAAAGTTTGGACGTGGACCCTTTCGGGATCGTATATCTTTCAAGTTCCTTGACAGGCTGAAATGCCCATTGAAATTGGAATAAAATATGGAGTATATATAAGGGGAAAGAGGAGAGTTATAAAAATTGAAGAAGCGTAGAAAGCGTGGAGAAAAGGACATTTCAAGCGCGAGAAAATTGTGGATGGACACTTTTCCCCCTTATTTTTTTCCTTTTCATGGAAAATGTCTGTGTTATGTTGGACTGCCGGGAATCGGAAATGGACTGAGTGACACCCGCCTCGTGACGCGTCGTTGAATATTACAATAAAAGTTGGGAAGGAGAGTGAGAGAAAGGAGAAAATTACAGGGAAAGGAACGAAAATTCTGTCTTCTGTCTGACAGGAGATAGAAGACGGGAAAGTACGAGGAAAAAATGTCCCTGGGAAAATTCTTGACGCATCCTTCTTTGACACTCTTCTTCTCTCTTGATATGAAAAGTTGTTGGATTCATGCAACAGCATCCGCATTTCCTATTACTATTGATCAAATATAATCTTGAAGAAGGAAGTGAACAACGGATCGGTGAAGGAAGTTGACGTCCTTTTCCATGCCGCGTAGAAGAAATGTCAAAAGCCAGCCATCTGTAGACACACTTACTCAGAAATCAAAATAATTTCCTTTTGCCGCACAACCTACCAAATGTATTTTCATAAATATTTTGCCATGGAATTTCTTTTACTAAGATAAAATATTCCCAGGGTCCAGGAAATAAATCTGCTCAAAAGGACAAAAAAATTGTTCTCTTTCATTTTGTTTTGCGTTTTCTTAGCTTCCTCTAGCACTAAGATGAAAAGGAAAACAAAGTCCCTACATACATAATTCCATCTGCGACCCACTTCATCTCTACTGCATCTTATTGAATTTCGCCTCCCATCAACTCCAGATGTATGAAACACATGGAGCAAAATTATTATTAAACTAATCCAAAGGAAAAAATTTCTCGGATGATAAATTGCAGAAGCAGAACTAGGGTTTGAATTATTCGCTAAAATTCTTTTAAAAAATCAGGAAAAATGGTACCAATTGTTGATAACATTGTTGCATAAGAGTAAAATGCTAAAGAACCACTGATTAAAAACGTCGAGAAAAAATTAGAACCAACGACCGAAGGACTTCGAGGCTGAGGAGGCAAGACCCTTTTGTCTGAAGTATTCAAACATGTATGGAGAAAGTACTACAATAAAATCCTTAGTCTTTCTTGCTAGAGAGAATAAGAGAAAGTCTCTCAAAATGAGATTCAGAGACGATTTCGTTTTTATTGCACCATCGACTTTTGCATTCATGTTTTCCCTCTCTTCTTTTCCTTTTACGTCTTCCTATTGATTTTCTCACTTGGGGCCGCTGAAGAAAAGGGGAGAAAAGAATAATCCCGGGCAAGAGCAAAGGGGAAAGCCAAAGACGGAAATTCAACCCAACTTTCCCTATGCGTTTTTTCCAGAGAGGAATACATCCAAGAATAATATGACCGAGGAAGAGAGATCATGAATCCTACTACAACGGACTTTGGTCATTCCCTTCATACATATGTATGGCCGTTGCTACATAAGCTAAAACCGCCTTCAGAACTACGGCGGCATTATACAGAGTAGTGCCGCAGTAGCGCTAGCGGTGGTGGCCGTTAATGTTTCAGCCTCCCTTGCTCCCTTGGTGCTTTCTCCAATGACTCTCTCCAACTTCCTCAATATCATTTTCTCCTCCTTTTTTGGATGGGCAAGAGACCACCACCACCACCGCTGGAATTTGAATGTCAATTTTTATTGCCATCGTCATTTTACTGGAAAGGGAAAGCCATATAGGCCTATTTCTTTTTCCTTCATGTTCAGAGCTCACTCGATCCCATTTCATTCCTAACCAAAAATACATTTTCAGTTCGAGAGACTCACTTCACTTCCACTTTTATACACTTCACTTGCTATTCCTAACTTTGATGTCAGATACTCAAACGAAATAAACTTTTCGGGGCTTTCTATCCTAAATCGGTTACTTTTAATAACGTGTCGTAGCGATTTTGAACCATTATACTTTCAGATTACCATTACCTAGGGCGGGTTCTGCCAAAATGAATCCTTGGTTATAAAATCTTTGGTTTAATTCTGCATATTTAGGTATTCAAATTGGGAAGGTTTGGAAAAGTAAGTTTGAAGTTTTTGAAATTCAAGGGCTCTACCACAGTCTCCGAATTGAGGATCCGCGCTCCTATTTTCTTTAATGCGTGAACATGACTTTCTCCCAATTCCAATCCGTCACAAAACTTTCACACGTCAAGTCATCACAGGAGATCACGTCATACATAAACATAAAACCAAGACCCAAGCCGCTCTAGAATGGAAACTGAGAGCTCTCACTGGAGTCTGTGAATGTGTTCGAAAGGGTGACATGAGTTAAAATTGATGGCAGAAAATGGACGGGAGGGAAGGAATGATGTCGCTAGGAATAACGAAGTGAGTTGGAGTCGGAGTTTCCGAAAAAGGAATAAAATAATACTTGAGGAGGACGAGGACAATGAGAGATCTCAAACTCAAGTGAACAAATCATTCATTGGATTATTTCCATTTGTCTTTCCCGAATTGCATTCATATCCCTTCCTCCCGGCTTTCGACTTTGGAGGAATTGCGTTTATTTTTATAGTTTTTTCACTTTCTTTTCCCACCCTCTGGCTTACTCATTTACACTTCACTCCTGATTCGATTTGAGATTTATGGGTTACCACTATCGCCTCCAAGAGGAATCCAAAACTACCCTCCGACTTTGGAACAAATACGACTTTTCTCATTGTCAAACCTTAGCATAAAAGGGAAATTGGTTTACACAAAAAAATTGCATTGTTTGAGAATTACTATTTCGGTGCTCAACTCTTAAAAATTATAATTTTTAGAATTCAATTCCATTTGAAAAAAGTTTACTAAAACAAGAAGGGATTTCTAATACATAATATGATTTACAACTCATGGAAATAACTTTTTACGCTACATAAACTCCTCTATATAAATTGCTTTCAATACAAACACCAGCGCTGCATCGAAAGCTTCTTTCACTTTTTCTCCGTGCACAGTCTTTTGTTGCTTCTCCTTTATTCCAATTTGTCTGTTTTCCAGAGATATCGTGAAAGCGAAGGAGCCAAATGTAAAACTAATCTTCGAGGGACTTGAATCCTATTCCCTTTGCTGCTGTTGAAGCAAAGGCGATAATCATACAGGCTTCGCACATACACAATGGACGAAGGTGCCTGGAGTTATAACTCGGGATTTTATTCCGTAGGCCGTATTGGGTTCCCCTTTCCCCACTTTCACTTACAAAGGGAAGTCGTAGTACGTATCCGTTGGAAAAGGCATACGTTGGAGGCGACAACTATAATGCATTACGTATGATGATACACGGGAAGAATACAATAGTGGTCTCTTGGGCGGTCATTTTATATTGGTTTTCCATAATAACAAATACTTGGATGTAAGAGGATAAGCCTTTAGTTTTCTTTTTGTGGAAATCCTAATACTAATACATATTCCCTATTGGAAACTCTTGTCCTATTGGCTCCTTCGTCTAAACTTCCTTTCCAGTTTGGTGGTCAAGCAAATTTGGTCAAGATTTTCCCATTCGATTTCCATCTTGAGGCTTTTCCCTTCCTCTTCCTTGTGATCAGAAAAAGAGATGAAAACTTTGTGCAGGGCTTAAGTGTACACTATACTCTCCTCCTTTGATAGATCTATTTTCTTTTGGAAAAATAAGGAAGAAGGGGAATTGGAAATATGAATTAGATGCTGATACTTTCGTAAGGAAGGCTCTGCACTGTTGCTACGTCATCACAAATGCTGGCAGGCAGATCAAACTACTTAGGGGATACACTATACCTCCCGGCTGTCCACTCAAGTATATATTATTAAGAAAAGGAAAAAACAGAAAGTGGATTCTTCCTTGACTTTCTCCAGAATCACGACTTTTTACCAACCAGTTTTTCCCGGTCTCATAATTGTGTGATTTGTTTCCTTTCCTATCCTCTTTTGATGGCTTCTCTTGGCATTATAATTGCCCAAACTTTTTCGTTACGTCATGCGTCCTAGAGCACGTCTCCCCAAAACTAAAAGTAAAAAGGGAAGGGCATGGGGATTCACAGATTTATTTGAAGCACTGAAGAAAACATATCGAAAGAAAATGTAAAAGGGAAATGGATATTCAGTCATTGGAAAGGAATGATAGTTTGAATTTAGGTTTCTTCAATCTTCCCAAAAAGAAATCCCATTCCTCCGAGTTCCTCCTAGAATATGTTTCAGAATCTCAAGTAGTTTCAATTCCTCTTTTTCCTTTTCCTATTTTCTCAGAATGTTCGTCATCAATTTGAAAGATTGCCCAATGAAAGTAAACGGGATTTAGTCAAACTCGAGTTGAGATAGAAATGGAAAGAAAGTCAAAATACGATATTTTCTCTCGTTACTTTTGAAACTTTTTCGAGGGAGTTGCTCCTTATCCTAATCACTAAAGGTTTAGCGTCCTTGGAAGCAAAGTGTATAGACAGTACGGGAATCTGTCTGCAATTGAAGTCCTCTTTCCTTGGAATTTTCCCTCTGATCCCGGAAACCGTTTCAAATTCAATTGGAATGAAAACCGGAGAAAGCTAAAACCTTCAAAAGTGAAAACTCGTTTCCTCCAAAAGATCAGACATCCTTCTACCCGGGGAGAGAGTGAGTGTCGTTGAGGAATCTTCCGAATCTCATTTGATTGTATTTCATTTTAACCCTCATCCTTATTTGAAACTCCGCTCCCTTTGTAAAAGCGGTAAAATCCTTGTTTGCCATGTGGACCTGTATATACACGATCAAGTCAAAGTTTTCTTCACATCAAAAGAAAAGGACGAGCGCCAAAGCATTCCCATGATTGAAAAGTTTTACCCCATCTCTCTCTCCTTTTAGTGAAAGTCTTTTGATTTAAGAAAAGAGAAAGTAAGGCTGAATGCCTAGAGCCCTTTCTCCAGCGTTGAGCCGCCTGGACATTCGAGTATGTGATTATTTTGATGGCATTCTTCTTTTTGGCCAAAAAATAAGGACTTTGAGTGTGTAATTTTTTCCTCGTCTTTCATCTAAAAGAAGTTTTTTCCCTTGAGTTTGGGGAGAGAATAGGATTTGTATTCTTTTATCTCGGTCCTATGCAATGATGAAGGAGGTCCATGGACGGTGGAAGTGTGAGTGTAGAGTGACAGTAGAAAAGATATCCTTAAGAAGATATCCAGGAAAGAAAGCTTTCCCACCCCGCCCTTTCCTTTCTCCTTCGACTTTCTCTTTAACACGCCGAAAGAAAAGGAGACGTGGATTTTCATTATATCTCTTGACAGCAGGCCCAGTCATCCCAATCCCACTGCTTTTCCTCCCTCTTGTTTCTACAGAAGAATGAATAGGGCCTAGGCTACTGATATTATAAGAGGCTCGAATTTGGGCTTGGACCCAGGAGGATTGGGGAAAACGTCCAGGAATTGTAATACATTATCCTGGAGACAGTCCCGGCTCTCAAAGTCCAGCGCTCCCTCCATTACAAGCTGACAGGGGAAGGACTTTTATCTTTGCATACTCATCATTACCATCTTCACAACCCCCTTGTGTCTATCCTACTCAATCCGATGGCGTCACCCGGGTTAAAAGTCAGAGACCCTTTTCTTTTATGACAAATTGGGAACGACTCGAGAAGTATATAAGTCTCTAAATTCCAAAAGACCCTCACTTGAACTCAGAAATTCTAATGCTCTGACGTTCTCGGCAACCCTTCTGAAAAAGTATTCGAATAAAGAGAAAGCGTGACATCAGAATTTCCATTCACGTAAAGCCATGCAAGCCTTGGTGTTTGCTTAGGTCAGCCAAAGTCCTTCCAAAAGATCAGACCGGATGGAATAAAAATGTATAAAAATCCAAGGGTATCAAAATTTATGAGCCCATTTAAAGTGTATCTCCTTCATGCCTATAAAACGGCCAACTAACTTTTACCTTCTCACATCCCCCACTTGGAATAAAGTAGGGGAAAAGGTTTATACGTAATATATTAATGCTTTTTAGACTTTCCGCTACTCTACAAATTATTCATGCTGTGATTTAAGATGTAAGATGGAAATGGATTCGCTTCTTTTGCTTTTATAAGACTTTCTCCGCATTTTGGTAGAAGTGGGATGAGAAGGAACGCAGGAAGGCCTTCAAGAAGTAGAAGCAAGAAGTAGCCGTGCATGGACCAAAGTGTATTTACAATCTCTGTGAATTACGGCATCTCGTCTTTGGCTACTTTCTCCATTTTGGAAAGGGCAAACTTTGGAGGGAAGGAGATGCATTAGAAATTCGTTTTCCTTTCCTTAATGCATGTTTGCCTGTCCGTCGGCGTGTGTCTTTTCTTTGAAATATAAAACACAAGGATGGACTCTCAAGTAGAGAGCCTTTAGTCTTAATTGGAGAAACAGACTACGAAATATACTGAAAGCAATCTTTCATTCATCATGCGACTAACGAAAGAGACGGAGATCCTCTTTGCCTTCATTAAACATTTAATAAGGACATGGGAAATGCATCTATTACGATAAAATTGATCATTTTGATCAACCTAAATTCCGAAGTTCTGAATTCAAAACCTGGTTAAACAGTTGCAACCTGGTTGACATAATTAGTATTATTATATCGACTTAAACCATTTTGTGAGTAATTTATAAACTCAATTTCAATAAAACAAATTAGCAAAAGTAAAAATGCAAGAATGTGTTGGGAAAGAAGAAAGTTCTAGAGAAAACAGCCAAAATCCTAGTAGTGGTGCTCCATCTTTATGAAAACCGAAGCAGACAGTTTTTCCCAAAATACTTGTATACCTGCTTTTCCGAATTTTTGGAAACGAAGGGTCCTCTCTCTTCCGAATCGGGAAACCAAGGTTCTATAGGAAATCATGAAATTACTCCCCCGAATCCCTGTTTTCGGAAATTTTTCGGAAATAGGAAGCTGTGTTTCAGCGCTCTCTTGGAGGAAGGAAGGACACCAATGCTACAAATTAATCTACAATTTATTGCATAACTTTTATTGAATTCATTTGAACTACTTTGAAGTAGAAATTTCGAGCGTTTGAGTTTAATGTTAAATGGACATGAACACGAACTGGTTTAGACGAAAAGTGAAGGTGAATGAAGGTAAAACTAAAATAGTTTGTCCATTTTATTCAATTTATTTTCAAAAATCCTAATTTTTGTTTGTTATTTAGACACTCATGGAGACGGGCATGGGGTCATATTTAGGGCCAGGTCATGGAGGACCAGGTCTGCGGAGTACAAGATTCGTTGGGTTTGCAGTGCTTTGATTTATGTTAAGGAGGTGAGGGTGAGAAGTTATTTTAAGCACGATTTTAAGCACGCTGTCACTTGTATCTTGATTACACCATTTTTCCTTTCAACTTGCACGTTTCTGTTGGTTTCATCGAAGCGAAACTTGATCGCACACAGCTTCCTACAGTTTTAAAAGTATGTGTAAAACATAAACATAAAAAATAATTTCTAACTTCTATGATTCAAGAATATTTATTTCTCCACAGGCTCAATGTTTCCATTTTTCTGTTTCAAGTTTTATTTTCATTTCCTGAATCAAAACTTGATGCGGTTTTATATTGTCAAGCTTGCTATGAAATATCTGTGATGAAAATCGCATAAAAACAATTTTCAGTTTCCTGCTATTTCAGATTTAAAGTCTTTTGTCAATTTTATAAGAATAAATCTAAAAACTCTCTGCCTTTGCTCCCAAAACGCCAAGAGTAGCTTTCTGATTGAAAAACTATTTTTTTTAAATCTGAATTGCAGGTGCTAACTTGGTTTGACGGAAGCTTGTGCCATGTGCCTGTACACACCCTTTCAATTTTCAATTGAGTTCAACAATGGGTTGATCCGATGCACGTTCCACGTCCTCCTCCAGTGTTTAATCATATCAAATTAACATCAAGGGATGGAAAGGGTTGAATCCGAAGATGTGAGTTACAAAACCCAACCCCTTTTTTATATCAAAATACGTATGGGTTTAGAATAATCATTGGCTTATCAAACAGGAGGAGAGGAGGACTCAACAATGATAGCACGAGCTCTTTCATCATTTCAAATTGAAACTTCATGACTCAACAATAAAATGAAAGGGTTGGCCTGCCGGCGACGCTTTAATTTTTAAATTGAGAGCACACTCGCTGTACTCGATTGAAGCAGGTATTTTCGTTTTTAATAAAAAAAAAATAATCTCAATCGTCAGCTAAAAACACCTAGAAGGTTTCATTGCAAGTTTGTAAAAAATTCTTTCCAATGAAATCGAACGATTGAATCCAATTGGAAAAATAAAATGTGACTGACATTTTAATTTTCAAATCCTCCAAAATATCTTTCTTTCTCGAAAATAAAAGAAAAATGAAGCGAAAGCATTTATTTGTGCTTGACATTTGATAGTATCAAGTCCCTGTTACTAAATTGTTCCTTGTTGTGATTTACAGAATTTTTACTTTTACAATTGACAAAATCAAAAGCGCAAGCCACACCAAGATTTCAAAGACAATTCTCATGCTGGACAATTTACAACACGGAATAATTTGATTTTGTTGATCTCACACCAATTTCAAGATCCAAAGATCCAGAGATCTTCTGTGACTGGATGAAAATCCCGATGGCAAGTAATTTCTATTCCGATTAGCAGGCCTTCATTTGACCTGTGAACTATTTATTTCAGGTGGTGGACACTTTCTCCAATTTTCTACGACGCCAGCGTTGACTACACTTCATGAACACCTTTGCAATCTTCAATTGTTGGCACTTTTGTGGAAAATAGCGAAGCACTTTTGCCCAAAGCATCGTGAATTTGAGCAAATTTGATCTTCTGGAGCTTCTCCTGAATCCCCAACGCTGCTATTGAACAAGATTACACACGCAGAACTCAGCGGTGCTACTGATGAAAGGGTAGAAATGGAAATGCCAGGGACGCAGCTTCGAAGATGGACTCCAGTAACTCTTTGCAGTTATACAATGGAGCGAGCTTCAGAATATTCCAGCCATCCCGAGCCTGCGTTTGGAACTTTTGCCTCGTATCGGGGAGTACAAATGCACAAACTGCGGGGAAATCGTTAAACGAAGCACCGTAGTCGACTCCCCTGTTTCTCTGATCCCTGGAAGGGGGTACAGATGGATAGCAGAGGAGGAGACAGACGCCACAGCCTAAGAATCGGAAGGCGGCTTCGATTCCGAAGTCATCCCACCGGGGGAATTGTCTGACGCTGAATGCCACTTTCTATGGAGTAGTCACACGTCTAGCGCACTGCTTACAACTGGTGCTCTGAAACGGATTCTATACCACCCGAATCAAACCAACGGTGAATCCGATGATGCTTAGACCCACCACAACCCCTTCACATGGAAATGATGGCATGTGCTCTTGTACAGTTTCAATTGTTTGATATAAAAAGTTGAAATCCTGAACAAAAAATCTTTTCTTTTGGACAGAAGCCGGGTCAGGGGGATCCTTGGAGAGAATCAACCCGTTGAGTACCCATACAACTGGTACAGAAACCTCACGGGGAAGGCCGCTTCGGATTTTCGAATTGGCTAATCCCGATAAATGGATCGGAGAGAAACATTAATTTTTTTATACAAGGATCATCATCAGAAAGGGTTTCATTTCACCCTTTAGTTTATAAAATATGATATAAAAAAGGGGTACCTTCTGATATAAAAAATTATAAAGAAAAAGGTTCTGACTAAGGGCACTGGCCCTTCCCTTGGTGCTCTAGTCCTTGTCTCTAAAAGTTGAATTGAATTGATATAAAAAATCAGAAAGCCGAAGGTTCCTTTTTTATATCATCTGTACATATCTTTTTTCATTCGAGAAAAAAGGGTTACTTTTCTTTCAGTTTTTTGCCACTTTCAATTCACCATAAAGGGGTACAAAAACAATTCCTTGATTCAATAAATCAAAGACAATCAGTTTGCCTGGGAGCCTTTGGCGTGTGCTTATTATGCCAGAAATCCATTTCGAACATTCGACAGGGATTTGGAACACGATTTCGAAATTCAATTGCACTGAAACGTTCATTTTTCACACTTGGCATTAATTATGTAGTTTTATGTAGTTATCACATAATTCAAACCCATTATTTTCACATTCATTCACAAATTCATTCGAATTCAGAAATTACTTGGTTATAGAGGTCATACGTACAAAGTTCTGAGTATGCGTGACAGGAAGTGAAAGTCATATTAATTCAAGTTGCTTTGCACAGGGAAAGTCCCTGAGCGCTTAACTTGGTAAGCTGCTGCACATACTTTCTCATCCTCAGGAAGTCAAATCAACGAATTTCTTCAGGTTCAAACGACTGAATAAACTAGAAAATTAGTGGCCGGGTTAGAGATTACTTGTTTAAACTGTAAACCACATGTGTAGTTTATTGCATTGGGCACTGTTCATGTGTAGTTAGTGTAATTTTATTTTAGATTTTAGATTGCAGCAGTATGCGATTCCAACGCACTTTGAATTGTCCCAGCGTTTATGTCTTTCAAGGGTCCAGCAAAATGTATGCCATATTGATTCAGCGCATTCCGATTGTGTAAGTAGTTTGATTCAAATTGTTGCTTGATATATTTCCCAAGCATCAGTTCATGCGGGACGATTCTATTCAGTTTACCCAAATTTCTCAAGAAAATTCCTTTGAATGTTATTTGATTGCAGTCACAACCATCCAACATTGAGCCACAGCTTGGAGGGCCAGACCAGTTTTCACATGGTTCTTTAAGGATTCCATGAGGACTTAGATCAGGACTTGTTATGACGGCATTGGCAATAGTCACAGCATAGTAAAGGTATTCGGGATTGCTTCTAGCCTTATGAAGTTCAACTAGAGCCCCGATTATGGTGCCTTGAATAAAAATAGTTACAATAGACGGCTTGTACGAAATATGTCCCATCTTAACTCACCTTGGTTGTAGCTCCAAGTAGTTTCGTTATTGTTACGGCACGAACTATTTAATCCATCATTAACCAAGTGCTGCCCGTTAATCATCCCGCTTTCCCTGAACCACCTCCAAAGTTTCTCAGCTTGTGCCAAGTATTTTGTATCATTCGGAATTCGATTGTGTAGCTCAGCCGAAATTTGAATCAAAAGTGCGTTGGTAATGGCGTTCTTGTAGGTTTTGTGAGTACTCCACCAAACTCCGCCACCACAAACGTTGTCCACGTACTGGGCCACATAGTCTGCATCGTGTATGGCCATGTTCAAGTATTTTACTTCCCCTGTCAAGTCGAAAGCTGCAATCCAGGCCAACGCCCACCACTCTGTATCATCTAAGGAGTCACTGGTAAAATTTCCATCCCATTCATCGATATTTGCCTCAAAAACATTGTCCACAAGCCACAAGAAGTCTCGCTGGCCTGTGATATGCATGTAATCGATAAGCGCAATAAGAACGTTTGCACCGTTCCACCATCCAACCGTGTGCCATAGTTTGCCATTATATAATTGAACCAAGGCTGTGGCGGCTGCTTCAATAGGATTAGTAGGCAAGAACAGTTGATCGTGCCCATTCGGAACAGATTTCTTGACCGAGTTTCTTCGGCAGTGCGCATACGCGTAGAGCACCAAGGTAGTGGTTTTTCGGATGGTCAATGTTAAACAAGGCTGTTCGGAAGATAGACGTTTTAGCAAGTTTAGCAAGCAAAATAAGTTTTACCTGTCGATGCATTTGTAGACCCATTAGGAATTATTGTATGTCCCAAACGGGTTTCATATGGCAGAAAGTCCAAGCCTCCTCCTCCGTTAAAAGAACGATCTATCCAAACCTCGTCACCTGGAAAACCGCCTGTAATTGTCCCCAGAGCCATATTGTCTTCATCGGTGATCCACAGTGTGACTACCCAGGGTTCTACTACTGAATTTAATACTGCTGTACGCAGGTCTGAATTGATATGACTTGGTTCAGCTCCATCGCAGAGAGTAACGCAGAATTCTGGTGACTTTGCTCCATGAGAGACATCTATGGCGACGGTAAAAAACAGTAGCGACAGCAGTATGTCCATGCTGTTTAATAATGATTTTTTAATCGAAAAATATTAAACTATACACGAAAAAACAGGAAAACGCCTACTTTTTATTAATTTAATCGCTAATCACTCTCTGGTGAGATAACATAGCTAACTTCTTGACACAACAAAACACACAAAAACATTTTGGCACTAGTGGATTAAAACCAAAGTTTTAATTGATCACGATAATCAGGATGTCAGGAATCAGTAATACTTTAGACTTCAACGGTAACAAATGTGCGACAACGAAACACTTAACTAAAGGTCAATTTTAGTATGGCGGCATGCCTAAAAATATTTCGTTTTTCCATCCCCTCCATCCGTATCCCATCATCTACATAAACCTATTAGGTTATATATGTATACTTTTTACCACTTTTATCCCAGTTTTTCAAATTTCAAAGCATGAACTCCAAAAGTGGCTGCAGAATGCACCGACAGAAACTTACCTTATTCAAAACCTTCTAAATATGAAACTAAAAATCAATTAATCTTTTAAAATCCGAGATCGAGTTCCATTCCTGTTTACTTTATTCACGTTTATTTTAAATAATACAGGAGTTTTGTAGTTTTCGAAATAAAGATGCTGTTGGTGATTTCGGTCAAACAGGGCTGAAAATGAAAATGACTACATTTAATTTAAAAAAAAACAATTTCGATTTGACAATCTTGACTTACCACTGTGGTACTGATTCCCCTGCTTCTTCACAGAAACAACTCATTTGCCTTCCCTGCCATCGACAAGTAAAAGTTCCAAATGCCCCTTGTATATTGTCACATTCAATTCTGCACTGGTTGCAGTCTCGCACACATACTGCAAATTAACCCAAGTTTATTTTTGGGTAACTAAATCAAAAAGATAAGAATAGTGTAGCATGGGAGATTTTCGGCGAATTGGGCGGGACCGTTTATGCGTATTTAGGGATCGTCAAGGGTACATGGGGAAAGGAAATTGATGGGAAGTCGGTCCCGTCCAATCTGCCGAAAACCCATGCCTTTTGACCTATTTGACCTACCCTATTCTGGCATTGTTTATTTTAGTTGCACATTTTTATTTAAAACTACTTCCACAAATATGTGGAAGTAATTTAGCTGTTGGCCCTACCAACCTATTTAAATGTGAATTTATGTGGTTTCCCTTAAGTTACCTTCTGACTGCACTCCTGAAGCAAGCAACAGGAAGAAGCAAATTCCGACAAAGCTGAGGATTGTGGTTGACTTCATTTTGCAGGTTTAATTTACAAATTACTGAAAACGGGAAGCGGATTGCTTTTATTGGGTCATATGAACCAAGTTTAGCGATAATAAACCAAGGTAAATGGTATCTCCAAGTCAAGTGTCCTTGGTGTCTAAAACCTCAATTTGTTTTTAATTGCTCCATACTTCAATCATTCTAATCAGAATTTGAAAACTAAAGACAAAGTTAAACAATGCAATTTAAATTGTACAGCGAGATAATGGAATTTAGATAATAGAATTATGGTTGTGTGTATTTCAAAATAATCAAAATTAAAAAATCAAAAGTGAAAATTAAAATAAAAATTGACCCTTAATTACACTTGTTCTTCACAGCAAAGCAAAGAATTTAACTTGTCGAATAACCTATATCTCATTCGAGTCTTTGGAAAGAACAGCTTCCACACTGTGTAACTTGAAGTTATCGTGTGAGAATAAAAATCGACAATTAAACGAATAAAATACAACATATTACAAATTACATTCAGAAACGTCAAAAACGTGTAGTCAGAACTAAAATTAAGCGATTTCAATTACACATTTTCAAGGATTTGGTATTTATTGAACCCAATTTGAACCATTTTTGAAAATTGTCCAAGAAGAGTGATTGAAATATGAAGGCAGTGTCCTGAATTTAATCGACGAGAAGTCCAAGGGAATTCATGAACTCTCTAATTTCTTTCACGGTGGAAGTTGGTAGTTTCTGTTTGCCAGACACAGCTTTCCAATCCGCAATTCCTCCGTTGACACATCTTGTCAGGACCACTGTATCTTCCTTTTGATTTTGCCACACAACACGGTCATAAGAAGAACCTGCACAGGAAAAAAGTTAGGCATAACTTTTAACCATAAAGCTGTAATTCGTACCTATTCTAGTGACAGCCACTCCATGATCTGACGCCTGTGTATCTGCTGTGCAGTCCACTTGTGTCGGTGTTTCTCCCATGACGCATTGCTGGATCAAGGTCTTTCCGTAGCCCCGTGTGATAACCGTCACTTGAAATGGATCGACAGAATTGATTTTGAAACTTATTTGAGAATTCATGGCATCCAGTTCAGTTTGGTTGGAAGCAGAACGACCAAGCAAAACTTCGGCGTAAGATCGGTACATGTGACGACTTCCTTCTGGCACAAACCAACGCTTCTCGCCCCCAAATTCATAAAACTAAAAAAAAAATCAGGTTTTATGAACGACATTATTCATACACAAAGTTAAGCTAATATTATAGTTGTGTTGCTTACCCAATCGATGTCCCCTGCATGAACTGAAGGAGGAGTGGCGCAAGGGCTTTGAAACAATTCCACAATTTAATGAATTCAATGGTTCCTCCTGACGAAACTGGCGAGTTTCCCGGGACTGAACTGTTGCCAAAATGACAACGAGTCCAAACATCAAAGCCAAAGTACGAAGAGCAGACATATGTTTCTGTGTCAAAGTCAAATGATTTGACTAAATGACCCAAATAAACTCTTATTTATACTAGAAACATTTATTTAATTTCTGATTAGTCAGATCACAAGACCTAGTAAAAACTCAGATTACTACATAGTCACATGATCTAAATTTGTTGTAATCAGAATTCAATGAGTCAAACAATGCTCAAGTTTTGCTTTATTTGACTAATTGGAGACCTCACGAGTCTCTACATTCCTTTGAGTTTACAAATTCCATTCTAAAGGCTTCGGTTTTAATCAATTGTCCAATCCATGAAGTGGTTTGTAAAAACTGATGTGGTTCCAAGGTTCGAATAGTCATTACGAAGGGTGAAGGTCCAAATTGTTGTAAATCGAAGTAATGAAGTACCCCATTTTTAATCACGTTTTAAAAACAAATGGAAATGAAATGCCACTTGCTTTGGTCTAATTAATGATGTTTGAATTAACGTTTTTAGGAATGTCAAGATGTCTCAAGGGCGCGCTGGAACTTTTTTTTGTCGTTTTTTTATCCAGCCAAATTCCCTCTCTTTCCTTGTCCTTTGTGATTTGTCACGGGTTTTCAGCCCACGCACAGCATCGCATTTACCTGGATTTTGGAGTGAGTCGTTTCAGCCCAAGATTTCATCGTTCAAGGCCACTAGGGAGTATTCTTTTTGGAATTAATTTTGACCTTCTGTTCTAGAGTCGTGACCTCAGGAAGCTCAGGACCAGGAGTCATCATTCAAATCTGCACCCAGAGTACACCAGTACACGTAAGTTACCTCACTCTGTTCTGTATCCCACAGTATTTAAGGTTGATTGAAAATGACCTCTCATCTACTAAACTGAAATGTACAATGCCTAGGAAAGGAATAAGATGCTAAGGAAGGCGTTATAAAGTACTGATTTCCTTTGGGCTTTTATTTTAAGGTTGATGTTGAACATGGCGGAATCGTCGTCTACTTCAACTGTGCAACCTGCAAAGTTCAACATTCGTACCTACAGCAAGTTTCGAAGTTTGGTTCAGACTTTTGAACTTCGAAGACAGGCTCGTTGTGAACAGCTAGGGTTTGATGACCAGGATGAAGATATTCGGAGGAAGTCAATTCTATCTCAATTGGAAGAAATCTACGGACCGCTGGATGACACGGACCCACTGGTTCCTCTCCTTATGAAGGAATTTCGATGCAGCCAACAAGAAGTGTGGAATAAGATGAGGAACGAAGTTGATGCTTTCTACAGCAACAGGGACGAAAGTCAAGCTGAGACTCTGACGATTCCATCACGTGAAGAATTCATGACCACCATCAAGACAATGTTTACTGCAGCAGAGCTGGAATCTTTCGATGTCAATCCATATACGAATCATGGTTCAAAAGAGTACTTTGTCCTTCCTAGGAAGAGGCTGGACGCTAGCTGCATTGTTCACCACAAGAATCCAGATGACATTGATTCAACTCCGGGACCAGACTTGTATGCCACAACTGACAACTCATTGGATGAAATCGCTTGTCGTAAGTTGGATGGGTTGGGATGCTTTGACCCGAAATTCGACATCGAAGGGTCCCATGACTTAGTGCTTGAACTGGATGGTATGATACCTCGACGTCTTTGCCGCCGGTTGAATGAATTTATTCAACAGCACCCGTATGGCATCGCCAAGTCAATGTGTGCTGAAATTCTGGAAGAACATCTTGGCTACAAAATCAACTTTACGGATTTGAAGATGAGCAACCTTGATCAATTGCTGCACTTAGCAAAGGATATTTTCTTCCTGAACATCAGCGATGGGAAGCACACTGGGGCACTATCAAAAGTAGTCTTTCCAGCAGCACTTCGAGGGCTTATGGCTCCAATAGACACTTTGGTGGAGCGGGTTTTTCATCAGTACACCTGCATGATTGCGGGTTTGACCTCTCCAATTCAGGTAGAAGAATCATGGGATGCTTTCCTGAAACACGCAGGATTCACAGGAGGAAACTTCAGGCTTCGTAATTGGGGATTCCATTCTGTGGAGGCATTTGTGAACTACTGTG
>VNWY01000234.1:0-62942 GCA_009869845.1 Pseudachorutes palmiensis
TACCCTGATTTATGCTAGTAATTGGGATGTAGTCTGATATGAAATTAAGTTAACTTACCCATTCTGAGCTGCCAATGCTTCCTCTACAGATGCAATCACTGAATCCCTTGGTTGATCCTCTTGTGTATCTCCATTCGTGTTTATACTTGTGGTATCGTCTTGACCTTTCTTTGATGACATACTCGACATCACGATTTCTTCCAAGTGCGTTGTCTTTTTGTGCTCGATGAGTTCCGAAGCCACACGAAATGCTTGTGAACAATACTTGCAACGGAACATGGAAGCAGGTTTTGTTTGTGGTGTTGACATGTTGCACTGTTCTTGTGACAAACAGCACTGCGTCCAACACTGCTTGACCTCCGGTGTCAACTGATGAGTAGCCCCAACTGCTCCAGTAATGAATTTTATACGGAAAAATTGATGAAAATCTTGATCGTCCTCTGCGCGGCGTGCTCGCTGTAGTGCCTTGCTTTCCATTCAAAAACTCGCACGCCTGCCTCCTCTCAGTCGCACAAGAAGCGACCACTGGGTCCAAGCAGTCTACCTGGGAACCTTTTAGACTTGGCTACACAGGGGAAATCAATGACATAGAGGTCAAGGACATGTCGAAGAAGAAAAAACATGTTTCCGTGAGTCAACCGACCCATGACTAGTTGAAGCCAACAGAGAATTAACTTCAGTATGGAAAACTTTATTTGTCAATAATAAAAATTGCAAAACTCTTAATTCCCTTCCTTGGTACTCAAAGAAGGGGAAACTATAGGAAATTGTCTAAATTTTAAATTAATTGTGTAATTAGACATGTAACTTAATTAATTAAATATTAAAAAATAAATTATTATTCAACTCCCAGCGAAGTTATCCCCAATGGAAATCCAAAACTAACAGAAGAGTTTGGTAAGGAATTAGGTGTAAGCACTAAGGGACTAATTACTGAACCAAAGACATTGATTGAATAAATAAAACTGACCCCTTACATATATAGTTAATTAAAATGAAACATTGTTACTCAGAACTCATCAACAGGACATGTACACTTACCTAATTACAATTTACAAAATAATTAGAAGCAACAATCAGTCAGATAAGACCAGGAGAAGGCCTTGCAAAAAGTTTCTAATCGGCAACAAAATTGCACTCGTTTTTGGCTTTTCCTTCAAAGATTCCGTACAGGGAAGATTATTTGAGGACGATTGATTACTTGAGGACCTTAGTTTGAATGAAAGAGTATTTAACATGGGTTCCTTAGCCCGATCAAGAGAATTGATTTTGCATTGAATAATGAGGAAGGGCGGAATAATTCTTCTTATCGGTTCCTATTGAGCATCACTGTCACTTGTTGTGTCATTTCCATTCTTCTCGACTGCCAAAAAAAAACAATTTTTAGTCTTGCGCCTTTGTTTAGGGCAAGAGTCGCACTCACAAGAACTTACCTTTCTTTCCTTGGTAAGCGTGTCTTCTCAGTCTGTCATAAAGATCCTCCTTGTTCCCGTAGATACTGGCGTTGGATCTGGCTAGGCTATTCAATTGCCCGTTCCCGAACCCTTCTAAAAAAGGAAATAATCTGGTTAGAATACCCGTTGAAATGACATTCAGACTGCGATAAATTGACCTTGCCTTTCATGTAAGTTTCGTTGTAGTAATTGGGCATGTCCCACCCATCTTCTTCGTCGTCGTAGTAGTGAGCGTAGGTGGAGTGGTGAGAAGGCGCAATACTCTCGGCATAAGGGGCGCCATTTTGAGCCCCGTAGTAGAAGTTCACCTGAGATCCTCCCGTGGGGTCAGGGATTGTCGACCCTGCCAATAACTTCTTGGGCTCCCTTCGTTTTGTAGACCTAATAACGAACAATAATTTTTATCCGGTTTATCAACATCAACATCAAATCAACAGTTTAAGAGTGAACTTCAGTTCCTCACCTGACACAGATCATCCAAATAAGTAGGACGATGAGGAGGATGAGCATAACGCCACCAGCAATTCCTCCAGCGATGTATGCAAAGTCTGATTTTTCTTTACAACGTTGACCAACGAAGCTGCCAATACACTCGCAAAAGGGATTATCCTTCTTGTCCTTGTGACAAGTCCCTTCGTTGAAGCAAAATCCATCACAGAGATCTAAAGATAAACACCTTTAGGGTCTGACTCTCCAGTGGATGAGTTCGCATATATACAATTACCTGTACAGAAAGTACCAGTGCCATTGAACCCAGCTTTGCATCTGCAAATAAGCTCGTTTGACAGTGGATCCACGAGACAGTTTGCATTCTTGTCACACAAGGGCGTCACTCCGTCCACGTTGCAAGGATCTGAGCAATCCTCAATCTTGGTCTAATCAAGAAACAATTAATTATTTGTATTATTAACATAATTGCATGTTGGTCTTACAGCGCCAGAAACACTTGATGGAGTATCTGCAGGACAGGCGCGGCAAGATGTCTGCTGATCCTCTGGTTGGAAGGTTCCCTTCTCACAGAGTTGGCAACGATTGGAGGTCACGTTCAAATAAGATCCTGAAAAGTTCAGAATTATTTTTTATCTGAGAAATTGAATTGAATAAAGTGTTGCTTACCAGCTTTGCAGACGGGGAGTGTGCAGTCATCAACGGCCACTGACCCAGTCCCTTGCGTTGTCCTTTCAAGGGGACAACTGACACAAGCCGGATGAACTCCTTGGGTTCTGTAGGTTCCACGCTTGCAAGGAATACATTGTCCTTCAGGACTCAATTGCTCTCCATTTGGACATTCATCTCGGCATTCCAATTCAGAAACTGCTTCCATAGTTCTAGTCGTTTTGCCTAGGCCGCAAAGTTTGCATTGGAATTTGCCTTCATCGGGTTGGAACTGTCCATAACCGCAGGTCTTGCAGAGCTCAGCTACTTCGTCAAAATACTTCCCAGGTGGACACCGTTGCTTGCATTCCTCTGGACTCTTGGCACCAAGAATCTTCGTGACTCCAGCTTTGCCCACAATAACCGGGCATGAGACGCACGTCAATTGTCCGGTCTGACTCTGGTACTTCCCTAGTGGGCAGACGTCACATGTTCCGTTGATTGTGTTGTAGAAAGAACCGGCGGCACAAGGAACACAGTCGGTGCCGATGACGACATGTCCAGGGGAGCAGGCGTAGTCAGGGACAAGGCGCAAGCTAGATGGATCCAAAACAGTGTGTGGCAAAACGTCACGGACGTCAAAGGCATCTTTTTCAAGAATCAACGTTTGGAGAAGTCTTTGGACGTTTGTTCTTTCGTTGGTGTTGACATTGACAACTGGGTCAGACTGGGCAGGGAAACTGATGGAGACTTCGTAAACATCTTCGTTAGTGTCTGACTCGCGTTTGGAACGGAGTGCGCGTGTCTTCTTGTTGCAATTGACGCCGATATTAAGATCCTGACAGTCTGAGTTATCTTTGACCTTTGATGCACAGAAGCGCCAGTCTTGATTCAATTTTGCTATGGCCATCTTAATCCTTTCCTTCAGAACACCTTGTCCAGCCGAGTTGCAAAGTCCTGGGCTTGGGAATTGTAAATTGACCTTGAACACGCGTTGAGCCGGTCTTGATACTGCAAGGAAGGTTAAATTATTAGCACACATTGCAACGATCAAATTAGAAGCGGAATTTAGTTGGACTTACCTGTACATGATGGATACACAAGAGGTCGCTCGATGTCTGGACTTGGATGCCAAAATCCTTCAGCCCCGCATGAGTAGAATTTGGATACAGGTTGAGAAAACTTTAGTCCATGATTGCAGGTGATTTCACATGATTTGAAATGGCCTCCAGGTCCCCATCCATTGCAGTCTTGATTCCCTCCGTCAGGGTCAGAAATTGTTGGGCAAATCTCAGCAAGGACGTAAACTTTGAAGCGACAAATGGCACTGTTACCAGCCTGGTCATAAGCCACATAGGCAATGTCGTAATTCCCCCACAAAAGTGTTTGGCCAGGTCGGAATCCTTGTTTCTCTTCGATTCGAACGACGCCAACGTTGTCTGTGAAGACTGGCTCATCCCATGTGACTGTTGCAGATCCATTCTTCGTCACCACCCACATGCTTCCGGGACAGTGGGCTACCACCGGTGGAACCTTGTCCATGTGCATTACATCGCAGCGACTTCCAGACAATCCAGGTGGACACACTCGTTCACCACAGGCAGAGGGCACCACTCGATCTACTCCCCCAGATATGCGGTCGTATCCATTCCAAGGCAGGATGAGCCCAGTGTAAATCACTGGCTCGGAACGACACCCTCGAACTTGCTTTTGGATTTCTTTCTGAAGATCCAACGGTCGGTTCCAAACTTGCACTCGGCTCAAGGCTCCGATGAATCCTGAATCTTGGGGTGCTCGTCCTGACTCTGTTGCTGGAGCTCCGAGGGATATCCAGCCAAACTCAGGGAATGCTTTACCAGCTCCGTAGCCTTGAGTTTTCCCAGCGATGAGTCCATCAGTGACAAGGGTTAGAGAGACATTTTCTTTGTCGTAAATGAGAGTGACGTGGTGCCACTGGGCATCGTTGACTGGAGCATAGTCACGGAATGGCAAGTAGACTTCGGGGACATCTTCGTACAGGGAGACGAGCATGCCAGCACTGTGAGCTTGGATTGCAAGACGTCGGCCCCGTGTTGAAACTCCTGACTTGACCACGTAGTAGTTGAGGAATGTGCCAGTGTCATCATGATGGGTGAATCGAACCCAGGCGCTGAGCGAGAATCCTGAAAAGTCTTTAGTGTTGAGATTGAACGGGACTGCCAACTGGGCACTCCCCGTTCCTTCTTCGTCCGTGAACACAAGGTCGTAATCCACTTGGATTGCTATTAAAACAATTCCAATTAATAACACAATTATAATAATAAAATCATGTGCCAAGTCACTAACTTTTTCGGCAATCTTCTCCAGTCAAGTTAAAGGGACACTTGCAATAGAAGCCATCGGTAAGGTCCACACAAGTTGCAGTTGGTGGGCAAC
Source organism: Pseudachorutes palmiensis (assembly GCA_009869845.1). NCBI lineage: Eukaryota > Metazoa > Arthropoda > Collembola > Poduromorpha > Neanuridae > Pseudachorutes > Pseudachorutes palmiensis. The sequence continues at coordinate 4,965 of VNWY01000234.1, forward strand.
TGTTTGCTTTGCAATTTGGAACTGTCTCCTCACACGTTCTTCCACGGAAGCCTTCTGGACAGATGCAATTAAATCCAGGACCATTATCCACACACTTGGCTCCGTTTTTGCAGACTCCTTCTGCACATGCGTCGAATTCAAATTGACATCCGATTCCGGTATAGTCCACAGGACATGTGCAGTTGAGACCAGAACCAAAATCTTTGCAAGTACCCGTGTGCATACAAGGATCACCGACGCATCGGTTTGGCGTTGTTTCGCATTGCTTCCCATCTGTGCCAGACGGACAGACACAAAAATAGTCTTGGAATAAGTTGATACACTCCGCACTATTTTGGCAAGGGGTTGAGTCGCAGAAGCCAATGTCCGTTCCGCATGTTTTCCCGGTCCATCCTGGGAGGCAGCGGCAGCTAAAGCCATTGATCCCATCTACGCATGTTCCTCCATTCAGACACTCCACGTTCTTACATTCATTGATATTCACTTCGCAGGAAACGCCGGAATAGCCTGGGCGACACTGACATTCAAACTTGTTGTCCAAGTCAAGGCAAGTCTCAGTCCCTTCTGAAGAACAAGGGGAGCTCAGACACTCGTCAATCTCAGCCTCGCATTGCAACCCTAAGAACATGTAAAAGAATCTAAGACATTTGACTTGAGGTCGAAAACGGACTAAGGAATTTACCGACATAACCAGGGCGACAGGTGCATTCGAACCCATTGAAGAGATCGGTACATGTCCCTCCGTGTTGACAAGGAGCACTTGCGCAGTCATCGATTCGGTGTTGACACCTCTTCCCGGTGAACTCAGGCTCACAGACGCAATTGAAGTCCCCGACAACATCCACGCATTCCCCGTCATTTTCACAAGGATCGTGCTCACATTCGTTTATGTTCGAGTCACAGTTGGCTCCTGTCCAACCCTTGTCACAGACACAAGTGTAGTCGAAGAGTTTGTCAACGCAGAGTCCATGGCGACAAGGCTCAGAGGCACACAGATCCACCTTTGTCTGGCATCGCTTGCCAGTAAACCCACGAGGACAGGCGCAGCTGAAATCGTTGACGAGATCCGTACAGTTGGAGTTGAGGAGACAAGGCAGTTCAGCGCAGTCGTCAATGTTGTTCTCACAAAGTGGACCATCCCATCCTGGTTGGCATTCACAACGGAATCGGCCTTGTAGGAGTGGGACGCACATTGCGCTGTTTTCGCATGGATTTCCGGCAAGAGTGCATGGGTTGACAGTGACATCACAGTCTGTTCCAGTGTATCCATTCTTACATAGGCATGTGTGGTTTCCAATTCCAGGCTCGCTCTTGCACATTGCCTGTTCCGGACATGTTTCATTTCTACAGTTGGTCTCTTGGTCTTGGCAGTTGATTCCGGTGTAGCCAGCTCCACAGACGCAAGTGTAGCCCTGCGGTTCGTCAAGGCAGGTGGCTCCATTGTAACAAGGTCCACTCTGGCATTCATCTAAATCTGTCTCACAGAAGGCGCCTGTGAACCCAGCCGGACAGAAGCACATGGCTCGATGACCTTGTGGAACACAAAGACCTCCGTTTTGACAATAGTCATCAGTACATTGAATTGGTCGACACTCTTCCTTTGTAGCAGCCCCAGGTTTGACTGTGGTAGTTTCTCCACTGCATTCAATACACTTGGTCAATCCTTCCTTTGGTTGGTAAAATCCAGCAGGGCATGGGGCGCAAGGTGCAAGGCCGGTGGCAGAGTAGAATCCAGGTTGGCATTTCATACGACAGTACTCTGGCCCAGGGGCAGCTGGTTGGTAGGTGAAAGTGCTTGGAGGACAAGCGTGGCACTCCTTGAAGCCATCTGGTGGTGGTCCGCCGCTGTAAGAATTTCGTGAACATTCGAGGCAAGGAACAAGACCAGTTGGTGAGTAAGTCCCAAATCCACAGACCGGTACGCATTCGTCTACAGACTTTGAGCCTTGTTCTCGAGTGTAAGTTCCTGGTGGGCAGCGGGAGCAAGCTCCTTGTCGAGCACGACTCTGATAGAATCCCCTTGGACAAGTAGTACACGCCTTTTCCCCTTCTGTTGCAAAAGTCCCAGCAGGACAGTGAAGACACCGTGGCACACTCGAAGTTTCCGTATTGAGAACCTCTCCAGTTCCACAAGTGAAGCCACGACCAATTTTAGAAGTTTGAGCTCTGAGTGGAGGACAGGCTTTTCCAATTGAGTTGACGTTAAGGATGGGGTCCAGAACTTCAGACGACTGGGGGACGGACAGGTCAAAGACAAGACTCAGAGTGGATCCACACAAGTCGTACAACTTGGTTTGGCTGACGGTTGGCGTCACTTGGAGAACGTACATCATCTGCACCACATTTTCCTCCACAAGTGTAGGCTTTGTTTCCACGAATGTAACATTCATGTTGATATTGACTACGGAGCATCGGTGGCTGAGCAAAGTGTTCAATGCTGGTTGTGCCAATTTGAAGTGGTCGGCATACGTTGGTAAGCAGGACTGAATCACAGCACCATTGGCACGATAACGAACTAGGGCATTCACTTGATACCGAGCAATCTCAGTATCTTCTGAGACGCAGTCTGGAACAACTCGGGAAGGTGACCACGACCTACTGCGGCTATTACATTTGAAACCTTTCACAGCTTCCCCGTCTGTAAATCGGAACCCTTGGTTGCAAGTGGCAAAGCATTCAGTGCCCTCGGAGTTTGGTACGCAATTGATGCGTCCATGGCTAGGTGGTCCAAGTTCCCAGTCAATACAAGGCATAGGCACAACGGATACTTGGAAATGACAAGCCGCTTGATTCCCGTGTTTGTCGCTAGCAATGACAGTGACGTTCTCAAAGCCACCAATTGGAATAATGGAACTCTCCGGAACAAAGTTGACGGTTACTGGGCCTGAGGCGTCGGAGGTGTTGATTCGACGTCGTGTCTCGTTGAAATAAACTTGGTAACTGGGCTGACGATCCACAAGTTCTACGACGTAGCTTTGTGGGCAACTCAACTGCGGCGGTGTGTCATCCGGAACGGTGATGTTGATGTGACAAATGGCGACGTTCCCGTCAAAGTCAAATGCAAGATATTCTACGAGTACATCTTCGAAGACAGTAAAGGGCATTTTGAATCCTGCTGGACGGATTTCCATTCTTGCCACTGTGCCAGAATTGTCGTGAGCAATTGGCTCGGGGAAATTAACAGGTTCCAGTCCGTTTCCTCCCTTCTGCACGACAATGTTTGCATCCGGGCAGTTTTCAAAAACTGGAGGTTCATTATCTGTAATAAAAAAATATTTTGTTAGCGTAATTAATTTTTGTTGTTGGGATTTACCACTTACCAACACAGACGGGGTAGCCCAAATCCCATCCCAGTTGAATTTGTTGTTCTCTCTCGTCCTCACAACCAAGTAATTCGAACTTGAGGCAAGGATTGTCCAGGTAGTTGACAATTCCAAGGATGACGAATCGTGCTTGAACGGATTGAGGGAGGGTGATCATCGCCAATTCACCGTAGTTTCCAGGATCCCTTGTGGTCAAGTTGAAGTTGGGAAAGTAGACGACAAAGTTCTCAGCCTCGGTTTGCTTGTAAAAGAAACGGATTTCAGTTGGGCGTCCGACGACGTCGTTGGTGATGACACCCTTGACGAGGATGGCCTTGACACGGTTCACTCTGCCAAGGTCCACTGTCACATATGTGAATGGTTCCTGAAGGCCACACCAACCAGTGGCAGAATTGAGTCGGATGTTCTTCCCTTCATAGTTGGACCTAAGTAGAGAAACAGTGAAACATGGAACTTTGTATTTAATATTCCGTTTGTACCTTTCCGTGGTGACATTGATTGCTGCATCTGGAATGAGTCCAGAAGAAATGCCCAGTGGTTTGATAAGTTTGCATTCAGCGTCTCGCACACAAGTGATGGGGTAAGGGTTGATTGGGATGTACCCTGGACGGTCACATTCAAACAGAACTTCCCCGCCTTGCTCGTATGTCTGAGAGATTTGAATTCCATCCGGTGGTCTGCCAGGATCTTCACAGACTGGGCCTTCGCAGCGTAAATTCCCAAAGTCCCATACTCCATCCTCACGACACCTAAACAGAAATCAACAATTTTAGTCAAAGAACGGATCGGTTAGAAAAAGTTTTTTTTTTTTCAAGTGCAATTTGTACCTGACGACGTTGTCACTTTTAGATGATTGGCCAGCAAGCCTAAACGTATCTTGACATCCAAAGAAGAAGGATGACTGGTAGTAAGTGTCTGTGAATCTTCCGTATTCTGCTCCAGTTGTTTCCACTGGGAATCCACAGTCCACTTTGGGGCATTCCGGTGCCGCTCCCGAGAGCCAGTAGTCAGGGAATTCGGGTTTAGGATCGTAGACGCACTGACGGAAAGGGGCAGTCAATGAAGAGCGCAGTGGACGACCGCTTTGAGCGCAAGTGAATGTCACGTTTTCTCCGAATCCAATCAGGATTTCCGTTTCACGAGGACGATTGACAGTAAGGCCTTCACCCGGCTCATCTTGCAATGGGACACACTTGGCAGCTAAAGTAAAAACAAACAACAATTATTAATTAGTCTCCATTTACATTGTACAGTAGTCGAACAGTGTTACTTACGTTGACATTCTGGGACAGTTCCATTCCATGCGCCTGAGGAAGTGCACTGAAGGCCGTAGCTACCAGCAATGACATATCCGAAATTACACTGGAATGAAACTTGGTCTCCAAAGTGATGTTTATCTTTCGTTGACAGCAAAAGACCGTTGTGTGGGGCATTCAGCTTGGGACATAGCTTGGGTACGCATGTCTTGTTAATCCTGTAAGAGTCACCGTCAAGTTTCCCTGTCTCAGCTGCTTCTACCGCAAATCCAGCAGTGCCATTTGTAAGGAAGAGATCGTATCCAACGTTACAGGCGCAGCTAGAGCTTCCTGGGCTGTTGATGCACTTCTGCGCACAACCTCCATTTTTAATACTACACTCATTTATGTCGCCGCACTCCATCCGAGTACATCCCATGAGCTCCAACTGCAGACAAGGGGCGGTGTGGTACTCCTGGATAACGAGTCGGATGTATCGAGTTTCAATCGGAATTGGAAGATTCAAAACGGAAAGGGTAGGTTCCAGAATTCGAAATTCGACTGAAGACCCATCTGGATTGGCATAGTCCTTGAACAAGTCAGTCAACTCGTCTGCATACTGTGTTTATACAATTAATCAAAATTAATTAATACACTTTGAATAAACTAACTGTTGCATAAGTGTTGAAATTGGAGTTTACCTGGATCCGAATTCCAGAAGCGTAGGCGACTCCACCGCCTTGTTTCTGGACTCCTTGTGTTCTGAATCCACGGACGATCATAGGGGCTTTTAAATCAATTAGAACTGTGTTCCCACCAGGTTTGGCGTTAGCTCCGCACCAACCATTGACTCCGTTTAGACGGAGATACTGAAATCACAAGGTAATTAATTCTTGATGTATATTGAATTATTAGTGACGGAGCCTAGTACCTGCTTGGGGTGGTCTTCTTGGAAGGAAGAAACGGTTATGGACTCGTCTGGGATCCCACCAGTGCTCAATCCCAGATCGGTAATGGGACGGCATTCTAGAGAGGCAGCGAAGCCTGATCGACATTTGCAGTAAAAGGAACCAGGCGTGTTGACACATTCTGTCGAGGCCAAGTCACACTGTGACGTTAGGCATTCGTCAAAATCTTCACAGCGTGGCACTTCTGTGAATTCCTGATTCTGACCACAACTGATGATGTTCTGGCCAATGAGACGGAAGCCACGGTGACACTGGACTCGGGCTTCGTCGTCAAAGAAAAAGTCACGCTCACTGTCAACCACGAATCCATTCTTGATGGTTGGAGTAGTGTGACACTGCTTGCCTGTAAAGTAGAAAAAGATTTAAATAAAATTGTGTTTTGATATTTATATTCCGGATCTTACGAGAGCATGATGGGATTTCGCCAGACCAAGTGCCGTTTGACATACAAAGGAGTGTTGGGTGTCCATTTCTAACATAGCCGGCGTCGCAGTCGAAGCGTACGATGGTTCCATAACTCCTCCCACCGCCGCTGAGCACGACTTGGCGGGCGTTGCTTAATTCCGGCAGGGGTGGACACTGTGAGGCCAAGCAGGTTGGCAGCTTTTCCCATTTCCCAGAGGCAGTGCAAGAAATGACTTCCGTGGCCTTTCCAGATGCAAATGCGAATCCAGCGTAGCACTGATAAGTCGCTGTCCCAAGGTGAGTGACGTTGGAGGAATCAATAGCAAATCCATTGGTGATTTGAGGGACGGGGCCACAATAGACTTCCTGGCAGTTGGGAATGTAGTCCACAGACCAAGTTCCTCCAGGGGCACATTCCGTGACAATCTTCTGTTGACCTGTGGCAAACTCAGAGCCTGATGGACATGTGAATGTGACGACAGTTCCAAAGGAGATATCCCTGCTACTGGCCATTGCTCCTTTCCCAGGTTTCAGGACAGGGCAATCTACCAGAGTGAAGAGTGTAATTGAATTCAAATTAAAATTAAATGAAGGAAATTACCGGCGGAAAAGATAGCTCGCCATCCTGAGCGTGCCCTGAGGGAGTCTGAGCTAAACTTGAGTGTCATTTCACCCGACTCGGCAGTGAGCGTGAGTTTCGGGACTACCTTTCCGGTGAATCCATTTCCAGCATGAAGTCTCAAGCTGTCCGTGTTTGGACCGTCATGGACCTGGTAGGGAATAAAAGAAAATTCCTCATGTCATTAAAACTGCAAAGTTCGTAAGGTTAAATTTTTGAAGTGGGAATTGGGCCGTTGAACTTGACAAAATCGATTGGTAAGTTTTAATTAATATGCAGAGTCGGTTTTCCTATTTGCATTCCTGTTTCTGCTGAAATCGGGTTCCTCCCCTTGTGGAAATCCTGAGGAGGTGAGGAAACCAGTGATTTTCACGGAGATTGAGCAAGTGGACATGTGACGACAATTGGTAGGTGTTGCTTATATTGACAATTGAGGAATCGTTGATCCCATGTATGATGATGGACCAATCACATAACGGAATTCCTTTTCAGCCCTTCCTAACTGTTCCCAAATTGACTCCAATCGGAAAAACCAGGACTTGAAATAACTCTGTGGTCATCATTCATCACAGCGTGGGAATCTCAACGGATCTTTTTTTTTAATATGGAGACTCAGTGATACGAAATATATGCAAAAAAAAAATCTTTCGCTTTTTCTCTATAAGATAAGCTCAAGGTAGGATTTATGGAAAAATTACCTGGACGAAATCGGACTCATCGACATCAAAGTGCGTGAAACGAAGAGAGAGCGGGCCTCCCTTCGGTCGCTTGACCAAGTACGTGCAGTCCTGATTTGAAGGGTACTGACCCAGACCAAATGCGGGGGATGAAATGGATCCATTCGAGGCAGAAATCACTTGCTCACAACCTGGAATTGGTCCACATTTGTTAGAATCCTTTCAATTAAATGCAAAAATTGTATTTTACCTTGGTAGAATTTAAGTTGGAATCCCGGCGAGCCTCCACTTCCGGCGGTTGTAAAGTACAAATAAACGCGACTCTGGGTGGAAGTGACATACATTGGGTTCTCACTCGGGAGACCCGTCAACGTGGCCAATTTAGGTGAAGACGGTTTGTCACCATCACGAATGACCAAAGTATCACGCGGCGACATTACCCCAATGTTCTCCACCTGAAACGAACATCAAACAAAATTAATATTCACAATCGTTTACTCTTTCGTTTTAATCTCTTCTGTAGTACTTTGATCGTGACAAGTTTTCCGGGCGGGGAGTCGATGACATAGACGCACTCAAGTCCCCCTGGGTACCCACCCGGGTAGCCTGGAGAAGTGAGCACTTGACTGTGCGCAGTAGCACGGAGGTTTCCTCCACACGTTTGTGGTTCAGTTTTCCAGGTTGCACGAAAACCTTTCTTCTCCACCGATGCATCAGACCTGAACTTGACAATCATAAAGTTGGAAGCGGCTGTAAAGACTGCTGAAGAATTCAATCGTCCGGACAGGGTTGCCGTGCTCACTGCGGCTGATTCAGTTCGAGCTCCCGCTAGGATCTGGACAGTGTCAAATCCCTTTTCAGTCTCAAATTCAGAGAATTGGAGGACAATGGAGTGGCCTTCTGGTGCTTCAAGGGTCCATTTGCAATCGGCAAGGGCTGGATAGCGTTGAGGAAATGCAGGGCTCTCGATGAAGGCGCCGACTGAAGTCTTGTGGAAGCGACAGAGGTCAGGGCAGTCCAGCTCATCAGAAAAGTCGCCGCAGTCATCCTGATGGTCGCACTTGAAGGCAGAGTTGAGGCACTTTCCGTTGGAGCAGAGGAACGTGCCTTGAGGGCATGCGGAGGAACGACAGACGAAGGGCATCAAAGTCTCGCACGTTGTCAACTCCCATGACTGAAGACGTGTCTCTCCCGTCGAAGCTTGAACACATCGTCCTGACTTTGTATTCGGTTGATCCTCGGCCCAGAATCCTGGAAGTTTGTGATTTGTTTAATTTATTTGCTTAACTTATTTAATATGTTTGTCATGCATAAGAACTTTTCCCTTCCCTACTAACCCCGTGAGTGTCTAATTTCAACTTTCCTTGAATCTCAATCTGACTTACTTCGTCGTTAATTGAGCCAGTGGAGTTCATTTACTTACAACTCAAATCAACTCTCACTTCCATTTTTCCTACAAATTGAAACTAGAGTCGGCAGTGGTGACAATGTGAGTACAATTGCATTCTCTTCGTCAATGTTTTTCACTAAAAAAGTTATCTAGTTTGTGAATTTCTCCTTGAGTTGGAGTTGAGTCTAGGCTGTCTGACCTCCATTGAAATCCAAATATTCCGGATTTATCACTTTTCCTTTTCTCTGTCCTCCTTGTAATTTTTAAACAAGAAACCGGTGGAGTGCAACTTGACTCATGCCACGATGTCAACCTGCGACTGTCATCAACACTTTAAACGTTAGTGTTGATTCACAGTTAAATTGTAACTTGTGGCCCCCATTTCACTTTCTTTTGGTGACATTGAGACAAGTGTGTCCATTCCCTATGGGAAACTGCCATCTTAATAACAACTTTCCTCGCATGCATCCTTCCAAAATCCCCATCCTTGTTCTTAATTTCCAATGAAGGATTGTGTAATGGCATATCGGATCGGAAGTCAGTGGACATACTGACCTGCAAACTGGGAGAGGAGTGAGCCCGAGGGTGAGTCGAGCGTATTAGTTCGAAGGTCATCGAGGGTGTTGTAGCCCAACCAGAAATTGGGATCACCGTGGGAGAACCTCCGGGCCAGGGCCACTGTCCAATTGTGGGATGCCCACGAATCAACTTCCACCAACTCAGAGCCATACCTGCGAATTAGCAAAAGAAAATTAAATTAATTCACAGCCTCGGACTTTGCGAATCTTCAAGTTCTTATAGGGGCATGCGATGAGAGGACGCGCACACCTACAAACCGGTGTGCTAATTCGCGGACCGCTTCATTGCGCCATGAGCCCCGTAATGCCCAAATTCCGATGAGAAGAGTCACTTGACCTACCTTCCTACACAACGCCACCAACACCGCAGGTTCCCAATTACACTCTGTCACATTCTGTTAGGTCATTGTTGTCCCCGTGGACTCATCCATTGTCACTGCCACCAACTTGGAATGTCAATTAAGGCCTGGCCATTCATCGACAAAGGATAGACCTCCAACAATTGTCATTCCATTGTGTCTCTCAAACTCTTTTCAGACACGACGTGCTCCAATTTCCATCAATTCAATTATTAATCCGTATACGTCCAAAGACAAAAGTAAAAGGAAACTTAAACGATGGAGGAATTGCATTAGTCCACTTCTCCCGTGGTGGGGAGTGGACGTAACGCTATAAGAACAAGGCTACACACGAAAATGAAGCAGAGGTTTAGAAAATTAACGCGGTGATGAAATTCCAAGATTTAACTCTTAAATGAGAGTCTGTCCATTGTGTCGTAAGGAGGAATCAATCATCATTACGTATTAAGTCCAAGCCAATAAAAACTAACCACTTGCTCCTTGCAGCTGCTGCAACCTCCCCATTGTTTTCACATACAATTGACGATGCTTAATTAATCCACTCCTGTCACCTGCTAGTTTCAAAATGCGCATGTGCACAGTACAAGGCGCTCGTATCCTGCAGGAATTGGCTCAAATAGGCTAAAGCCTTAATGAAGTTGGAGCAGAAAAAGTGGTGAAGGCAAGGGCAAGCTCATCATCCCATTTTGTTTTTTGGTCAATTCACGGAATCGCATTTTTGTAAATTGAGGGCAAAGGTCTTGACTTTGAAACTTTGTAATGAGAGAGAAGTTAATGGCCGTTTACACAATAAATGTGTAACATTTGCACTCATTTGCTATGAGCATCAAAGTTACGACCATTTTAATCTGATCAGAGTTCTGGAGGTGAAGTTCAGAAATTGGAAAAAGTTCAGGTCTCAGATTAAAAGGACACTTCCGGTTTTTACTGTTGTGCTTTTAATGACGGGTGGTTTTTGTGTGTTGCTTGCAAGTTGCAAGTTGAATCCTAAACGAACAGGTTGGTCATGGTCATGAAGGACTTTGAGCATACACCGAATCCATGGGAAAATATTTTCGTTTGTCTTTTGAAATTATCGACTAGGAATTACAAGGGATTGAATAGGACCAGGATTCCTACAATCATGAGCTATCTCGTTTGGCAACATTTTTTCACTCCTTTTGAGATTCTGCACAGTTTCAGAGACGTCAGTCTCCTCGGCCAGTGGTCCATTATTGCATTCAGAAAACCGTTATTCGTACAGAGCATTGCAATGCATCACGCACATTGGACTCCCAAATCCCCTTAACATGATTCCGACAGCAGGCTTTGTGGAAGTGTCCAAAATTATGGAATTAAAGCCACCCATCGTGAGCATCGGATTAGTTTCGTAATAGCAATGAAGTTTAATTTTGGGTTTTTAATTCATTTTCAGTTTTCTTGCATTTCCGCCTGTGTGGTTGTTGATGTTGAACACATTAAAGATCTCCTGCCAGTTCAACGAACGGCTCTGGCCCTAGGGACAAGCCAAGCCTCGCTCAACAACAATGAAACCCGCACATGTCCATTTTATTCTTTGAATCTCTCCAACAGTCGACTCCCAATCGTTTTGCAACTGGCAAAAGAATAACTGGCAGGAATTATCCGATTGTAATTAATCACTGCGCTAAGGAGGAGGAAGTGGGATGATGAAATTGGGCGGTGTGCGGCCATCTTGGAGTCTACGACATACGCCTTGTTCCGACGCAGCACCAAGTCGTCACAGACTCCTTCCCTAAATTCCTCAAGCATGAACAATGCGTTATAGCGTCTGCAGGCTGAATTTATTTTTAAGGAGACTATCATCACATATTCGTAATCATCCAAGTGCCCATCCTGCACACATAACTTTATCCAAATTACGAATCAAGAAGAGAAGAATGATTGGTCAGATTAGGTATCAGAACACTGCAGGCATAAGTCCAAAACCGGAGGCTATTTCCCTACGTGTATACGTACGTGTATACGTACGTGTTTTCTGGTTAAGGAAATGTGGAATGGAGATAATATGATTGACTACTCGCCCATGGAAGCCGTGTAATAAAAGTTCAGGGTGGCTGCTCATATGGAAATCTATGGAAATTGAAATCAAATTGAATTTTTTATTGGGTTTAAATTACAACTTTATTCTTCAGAGAGACAAGGAAGGAGTTCGTGGCGGCAGCGAATGGCGGACACTTTCGTTGATTGTTGTCTTTGTATCATAAATTTAACACCGAGAGTGTCATGCTCGTATGAACAAATGCAAAGAGAATACAATCCGAATACGCCTAACTGTAAACAATCCACTGAGGGATTTATTGGAAATGAAATATTGGAATACGAAATTGGATGATTTTGTATCTGCGAGTTTGAACAAGAGTCATTGCTCCATGATAATGCGCAGGAGTCATTGCCAAAACGAACTTCCGTTATGGACTCTGTGCATAAAGTCCGTCTTAAACCGTCAGTTGTCCAAGTGTGACAAACCCCTCAATTGTTGTCCCTTTGAGGAAGAAGTGGGATGAGGTCTAACAATAGCCTCCTGTCTGACCTACTCTGCTTTGAATGATTGTTCTCAATTACAATCAACAGGCACCAACAAATCCTTACAAATAGCACCAACAATACAGCCTTAATGCACACAACAATCAACAAACTCATCAAAAATTGATTCCAGAGTGTTTAAAAAGCTTTTTTGGATTCTTTAGTAGTTATCTCCACATGGCCACAAATGGAATATCCTGTTCCAAACGAGCCTTTCCTAAAATCAGAATCCGAATCCTAGGAAAAATGTGGGTTGACTTAAGGGCACTTATTATTATCATTATCCAGGTACGAAGGATCCTTACGGTGTTCGCCCCAAACGTTCAACATTTCCAAATGGGTTTTCCCGTTTTCTTAAAACCAAAGACGCCAAGGGACTATTGAAGCTCCTATGCTCCTTGAATGGTTTTTGTTAAGGTGCACTTGTGATAAATTTAGACCAAAGTTTATACCCCCTGGACCAATGAGGAAGATGGACGTGACCCGGTAGTGTATATTATGATTCAACGGATCATCGACTCATTCCATCTTTGCAGGTCAGGTGATGAGTGCAGAAATTACGACGAGTCTATGACAAAGCTTGGCTTATCATCAAAATGCAATGACGTCCTGAAGCGCATCTTTTGGCTCATGACAAAGAACAATGGGAAAAGGAATGTTTGACTAAAGCAGCATTTAGGAAGAAACGATTAGGAACTAATACTGAAAATGGGAGTTAAGTCCCTATGATTTCCCACGTAGTAAATAGACAAAAAAGAAGCCTGACTTAACCTACTTCCTCCTGTAACTCCTCTCGATTCTTCACATCGCAAACAAACATCAAAGGCTACGCGCACACATATACAACTTTCTTCCTCTCTTGCAACCACGTTTAGCATAGATTACCACAAATTTAGACCTTTTGAGTCGTAAATTAGAAGATTGCCAAGAAACTGAGGATGAGGAGTTAATAAATTTGTCAATTCCTGGCAACTCTCCTTCAGCAATCAAGTCTGAAACAACTTCATAGGCTTAGGCTGATCAATCTCTTCATTTTAATGGTCGAATCACTTTCTCTTTTCACCAATCATGAAAGGAATCACACTGGGGGGTTACGCAAGACGCACAATTCAGATTCAATTTGGCGATAGGCAACTTTTAATTAAGAACTCTCTCAAATCACCAATTAGCATGTTCGCCAAATTAGAAAATGACAAACTCTTACCTTTGACAAAGCTGTGCTGCTCTTTCCCAAGAATGTCTAATGCTAAAGTACTTGTAACAATGGAGACCATGGAGTTCCCACCCTGGAAAAAATCAATCAATATAATTAATTAATGGTCCAAGTCCAAGGGTACAAGTCAATTTGTCTCCAATCAACCAATCCCATCATTCATGTCTTAATTGCACGAGAATTATAAATCTAAGCAACACCTCGCCCTGCGGGTAAGGGGAGGACACTTGAAGGGGTTGACATTGAGCATTCTCACGCCTTCAATATAAATCATTTCATTCGGATCAGGAAGTAATGAGCCCATGTTCAACCTATATTTGATGGCATTTGGACATTCTAATTTGAAATAGCAGCTGAATTAGTTCAGCCCGTGCTTGACCGGATTCTTTCTTTCTCCATTGAATGAACCGCCGACAGAGCCAGGAGGTGTTTAAGAGCAAACGACGTTTAGGGAGTAGGCGCAGAAATGATGATGACGCGAGAGTCGTCACAGCTCCAGGTCAGGCACATCCCAGTTTCTTAAATGAAAATGACGGGGTGCCACTCGTGAATGAATTTAAAAGTTGACGCAAATTTTTGCAGGAATAATATTAACGTGTGTGTACTACGATGAAAGTGGGTCAGATGTCTGTGAGTCTGAGCAGTTGCCTATACTTATGCTCACACTCAACATCAATTTCATCTTTGGAAGACAATGGGAGCGGCTTATGAAGTGAATGGTGGGCACATCAAATTAGCACTGAACGAAGAATCCCTGAATTAATTGCCGTAGAATAAGATTAGTAATCGCAAACTGGGTTTTTGGCCCCCTGGAGAATGCAAAAGCCTCGCTTGTACTAAATTCTTTTTAAGTGTTTTACAATTTAATCTGACAATTGCTCCTCTCACGTCGTCTTTTACAGCGCCTTATCAAGTGTCAGTCGCATAAGATGTGGGTGAATCTCGTAAAAATTTCGTTTGCATAAAATGAGTGACTACGCGGCATAAGATGAGGTTGAAGAGATGCGCCATGGGCACCTGCTGAGCGCCTCTAATTCCCAAGCTTTAACAATAAATGATCACAACAATGAGATCAGGAAAAGAACAATGAACGCCTCCATGCAAATTGGGAGTGGAAGACTCCTACTTCCCATTCATTCAATTAAACAAACAAAAACACACGTTTCTCTTCTCTTTGTAATTTAAAGGGCTTACCATTTTGACACTGGAATAAATTGGATTCCTGTAAATTAAAAGAATAATTGAAGCGGGTTAAATATATGTTAAATGTATGATTAAAATTATAATTTACCTGGGTAATACTACAAGGTATAAATTGGAGATTATAGAGAGCTATAAATAAAGTCGCTGCCGTCCGCCAGCGGGACACCATCTGCAAAGGGACAGAAAACAATGACAAATTTATTACAGGCTGAAAGTATTAATGAAATCCAAAGATGCATTTTCATAAATCCATGCTTTGCTGTGCACAGGTGCTTTGTTAAGGTTCATTTTCTTTAGTATGCAGCGCATGAGAGGAAGGACGTGATTCGTTTAATCCTTGTCACGTCGTTTCATCCTTTTGTGCAGAGTCTCTTTTCGGGGCTTCCTTGACATTGACCTCCTCCTTAATTTATTCCTTTGAGAACCTGTCCCCTATTTGAATCCGGAATTAAACAGGCGTCCACCAATGGGGAGTCGGGGCAAAGGAACAGCATCACGGGGTACCGTTCCGAGGAATCCATGGGAGAAGTCGTTTGACGAGGAAACCTTCCGCATCTTCATCCAACAGGCATTTCGCAGATGATGCAAAAGTTGGGAAGATGCGGTTGAGGAAAGACAGGTTGGAAGGAATGATGAGGCTCAGGAGTCTCTCGACGAAATGAATGGAAATAATCATCACCCCAATGAGGTCACAAGAGACTATTGACCTTTCACGTTGGTCTGCTGGGGACAACAAGAGTCCCACTCAACACCGCTACTACTATTTACACGCTAAAGAAATTCGCCACTGGCCTCAACCACCTCTTCGTCACCATATAGAGAACTCAGGATTTGAGTCAAGTAACGTTTGTTCCATCATCACAAGCTTAATAAAAAACAATCAAAATTGAAAACAAGTTTTGGCACAGAGGATTTTGCAAAAAGGTAGACCAGGATTATTGGACCAATTTCGTGTTACACACGAGGAGTATGGAGTCATCCTGGTACCGCCAAACTCCGTAACCTTGATATAGGCCACAATAAAAAGCAGTTTAAGGTGACCGTGGATGTGTCACTAATGGATGCCACTGGAATCTTCATGAAGGAAAATACAAGTGTCAACAAGCTCATTTATAGACACACATACACACAAGGAAAAGAGTAATTAGGCATGTAAAGCCCGTTGATGAAAACAGGAAGACGCCTGGGTACAAGTCATTGTGACAATGACAATGGAATTCCTAATGGACATACGACCACACTGCTAGTGTAAATGCCCGATCATTCTGGGGTCTTCGTCTTATGCAAATTTCCATCATCATCTTCATCATCCACATCCCGGTTTGATTATTACACCCTACGGGTCAATCCAACATACCCTGGCCGATCAAAGCTTAACTCATTCCGTGAGGAATGTAGACGCAGAAAGGAGCGTGTTTAACATGGAGTTCACCTGGATCCACCACGTGGTTTGGAAAACGCTATTCCAATGAAAGAATGGAAATGAAGCTTGAGAGTCAAGGGTAAGTGAGCACTGATGAATTGATGAGAGTAACAAGGTGTTTTAGGATTATTGAAAAATGAGGTCAATTCACACGGAGCTCGGATGAATGTCGCCGTCCATCCTCCCCTGTGAATATTCGACAGAGTCGATTTCATTATAATAGAAAGAATCCCCTTTTCAAATGGTGTTCCAATTTAACTTTAATCCACCTCATTACAAAGGGCACTTTAAACACCTGTGCCTTAAAATATCGACAAGGAAGGAAGGATTATGTTCCTCTCAAAGCTTTTTTCCCGACGCCTATGAACCAGGGGGGCCCTTCATCCGGCATAAAAAACTCTTAATCCCCTTCACTATGCAGAATCAAGTGCTCAACTTCTTATTCTGTTCGAGGTCAACACCTCATGGAAATGTCAAAGTGAAGGGAGTGACGCGGATTGGAAAGGGCGTTTGTATACCTTGATTGCTTAAGTTCCAGTCGCCGCTGTTTGTCACTACAGCATGCTCAGCAATCCAAAATGAAATCCAAAAGGTTGTTGATTTCTCCGACCACAATTAAAAGTTCACGACACGGTCTTAATTGAAGGTGAGATTGATCGTAGGAGACGCACTGTACTGGTTGCGGAAGGGAGGACTGAAGGTTGATGAAGCGACTGAGATTTGAAGAATGGAGGGACTCCGACGTCTGATCCAGTTGGAATGTCGGAGGGATGCTAACAATAGACCGGGGGTACTTTGGTCCTTGTCGGCCAACAATGAGCAATTGTTGTGGAGTGGATCCACGTAGTTGAACAACCTGAGTAGCACTGAGTAGCACTGCGTATCCCAGGTGAGGCTCCGTAGATCCTCAGCAGAGGTAAGAAAGAAGACTTTGACTTACTTGAGGGAGGGAGCGCAGGGGTTTCTTCATTCTTGGCTTTCATTGTTGTCGAGACTCTGTCGAATTCCCCAGGTGAGTCTTCCCAGCCTCAAGGCAAGCCAAGCCCAAGACCAGCTAACACTACGGGAAACAAGAATAAACAACAAATTCCAAAATATTATCCATACATTTACTCACTTTCATCTCACAAACAGCTCCTGTGCCTTCTTTAACTAATCATGTCAGATGAATTATTAATTGAAAGCACATGGAAGTTGGGGAATGAAACCAAAAGCGACCATTGCGCTCTTCCAGAAACCCTTCCTTTTCAATTCTTCCTGTTTGTCTTGGGCTTTTCGAATTCCTATAGTTTGGACTCCTCCCTTGGCCATCAGACCGGAAATCGGATCAGTGCACTCTTAAGAGTTCTTATGGTCAGGCATTTTTTATGAAATGATGAAAACTTAAAGAGTCCACAGTTGGAGGCAGTGCATACTTTGTTGGAAACAGGACTCAAGGATTCATAAGGAATCATGGGTGGGATCTGGATTAACAAACTGTTCCTTCAATTCCATTTGGTGTTTGGCTGGGTCTCCGGTGGATTACAAACCCAGTCGCCATTTGTCTTTGCCTTTCCTGGAGGACGTTAAACTGATCTCCATTTATTCATGGCTCTTTGACTTTAGTTCATTTCTCGGCCTCGGCCTTTTGGGTGGTGTTCCAAACATGTTTTGCATTTACTCAATTTCCTTTTAGATTATCCAAGCCCTGATGACCAATGTGGGCTTCATGCTTCAGATAAAATTAGCAACGCAACAGGGACACAAAAATAATCTTTTATTTCATTTTACTGAATATGACTGGCAAATTCACCAAATAATTTTGCACCACGCTCATTGTTCTCTGCGTAGTTCTTAATGTCTCCCTGGCACTTCTTGTAGTATGCTGTCACTTTCTGGTATTTGTCGAATTTCACTCCTGTCGCTTCGAATGTGCTCAACGACGCCATGATGCTAAAGTCAGCAATCGTAAGGGAATCCCCAGCGACGTATTTTGCTCTATCCAAATATTCATCCAGCACACCAAGCATCTCCTCAAGCTTCGGAATTCCGGCGGTATTGATTGGCTGTTTGGCAAAAATGGCTGGGTACTAAATAAATAAAAAGAAAAATTAAAGAAAACGTATAACCTCCAGTGTCTAAAACTTACATAAACATTCTCAAATGCAAGGTAAAGACTTGTCAAGTCAAAGAAAATGCGTTGGTCCACAATTGCTCGCTGTTTGGCTGGTTTTGGATAGAAATTGTCCGTCTTGGCATAAGCATTTGCTAAATATTGCATGATTGCACGGCTTTCGTTCAAGATGAACCCATTGTCGTCAATTGTAGGAACATTGTGTTGGGGATTCATCTAAAAATCCATCATAATTAGTCTAAATTAATTTTCAAATTATTAATTTTACCTTTAGAAACTCAGGCTTCAACTGGTCTCCAACCATCAAGTTCACTTCCTTGAGGTTAAGCTTGATCCCAAGTGCATCGGCGGTCATGAGGACTGCACGGCAGTGAGAACTGGCAGGGGCGTAGTAAAAATCGATAGTCATTTTAGATTATACTCTGAGGGACACTTCCAACGCGATTGAAGGATGATGTAAATCGCCAAGGATTTTAAATATTCTCTTTTCCGGTGGCCAGAATTCTGAATTGCTGATAAGGAAAGGATTGTCCAGAGACCAGACTGGAATCTAATCTCAAACTCATTGTTAAAATGTAGACTGATAATTTTGATAAAGAAAGGAGTGGCATATTGACATAACGCCACGTTCTTTTAATTATTTCAAACCAGGGTTTAAATGAATGTAATAAGTCGATGCAATCAGATAAGAATGTCAAGGGGAAAACATAAAAACCAAAATTCCTAAGCTATCATCAAATTAGCGATACTTTTCTAAAATATCAAGAATCGGGGCGTTAACAAGGACATCTGCGTCCTTGGCAAATATGAAATCGACATGATTGAACTGTGTGTAGTTGACACGATGATTGAGAACCACGTTCGGTAGATCCTCGGCGAGCTGAGCTACATCCTGGAAAAAATAAAGGCGTGCACGTGTACACGTTCAAATCCACTTAGCTTTTATGCATCAATCATTTACCTCAGGGTCACAGATGATGTCATTCGGTCCCCAGAAAATACCAATGGGCACCTTCACCTTGCTGAGGTCGTACAATGGGGGTTCAGCAGTACCATACACCTTCGGGTTCCACAGTCCGTGGTCGTACATTGTGAATTTTCCTGACTTCATGATTTGGAAGTAGTGGAACCCAGTCTGCGTTGATACCGTTGAGGGCACGTGTGCAAGGATCACCGGCAGTTGTGTCTGGAAATAGTAGTTACTTCAAATCACTAGCTCCCACGACTTTATAAAAGAAATAGTTCAAAATAAAATTGAAAAATGTGTACTCACATAGTTTGTTTGAGCAGGGTCGTGACCCGCAAGGAGGAACATGGCTTCCTCGCATAGCTTGTCAGTTTTTAGTACCTCCTAAAAAAAGTAATTTCCAAGATCAAGAATAACACGGAAGACAAATAAACATCCTTTTACTCACGGTGCAAAATTCAGAACCAAGAAATCGCAACGTATTCGAAACAAACTTTGGAAGAAACACTCCATGACCGATAAGATCCAATATTATCTAAAAACAACAGGAATGAATGCGTGAAGTACGTCTTTACAGGACAATGCCCTTACCTTTTCCGTGTGTCCGTAGTATTTTGCAAGATACCTAGCAGGGCTGGTGGTGTTGCCAAGATATGCGGCAGGACCCAGTGCTGCCATGAAGTTGACCTTTTGATTGTACTCTGGCTTAGTTGAAAGGAGGACGAAGAACATCGTTGTACCCATCGAGTGACCAACGTAACTCAAGTTGCTTTTTCCCGTTGTCTCCAGAATGTAGTCCAGCACAGCAGGTAAATCATGGCGTCCTTTGAAAAAAAAAAGAAAACAGTGCTTTCAGCTTTTGTAAATTCCAGAAAAGTTTGTTCAGATCTTACCCATCTCGTCCCAGCTGAAAAAGTAATTGAGATATTAATAGGGGTAAAGGGAGAAATTAAAAGATAATTGGGATTACCTAAACCTCCAGTACTTTATTCTTTTCGGTGAGAGCGAAACGTGAGCTTGTGAATACTTGTTACCACGTGCATTCCCAAGCCAGACGTCATATCCTTTCTCTGCCAGCAAATACGCTGCAAAACAATTGCAATTAAGGCAAAAAAGTTGGGTGAATTAAAAACAATTACCGAGGGACTTTTCTTCAGAATTTAGAATCCAGTCAGCAGAAGTACCAAACATGCCATGTTGCAGAAATACAACTGGTTTCCCAGTCCCTTCTTTGCTGGTTGTTTTTCCATGTGGAATCCGATGAAATGTTAAAATGTATCCATCTTCCGTGGTCACAGTGTGGATTTCTGCTGGGAATCCATGCCTCTCAATTAAATGAGGCTATAAAAACAGAAAAAAGGTGTAAAATATAAATAAATAATATAAAATATAAACAAATATCGAGTCTCATCTTACCGTGTCGAGATATAAATCGGGATTTGGATCACATTCGAGTCCACATTCATCCTCATCGACCGAATTTTCAGCATTTTTAGCATTTTCTACCAGATGATTGATGACTTCGGATATGGAATTTTCACCTTCCCAAGTGACAATCCTTGCGGCAGACTTCCTACCGTTGATTCCACTCAAAGACAAGAGGAATAGGAATGGGATTAGAAAACCGGGTAGCATCCTAAATGTAGAAAATAATTCACATTGAACCAATGCTTTGTAATGTGTGAGGGACACTGAGTACCTGAGTGAGCCCTTGAGAAACATCAAAGAGATCCCTTGGATAGAAATAAATGCGGATTCCTAAGGGTACTACCTAAACTGAAGCAGAAGAAGGACCAACTAATTTAAACTTTTTAGACCAGGAAACCTTGGAATCTGACGATGAAGTGAAGCTCCAAGATTCGATTCAGACTGGAAACTTATTATTTTGCAGGATATCTTTACATTGTGTGAATCATTGAGCGTTACTGCTGATAAAGGAGGCTGTTGCTCAATAGCCAAAAGGAAAAAAGGATTATATAATATCCCAACAACTTTTTCATCAACTTTGTACATAAAAATGAAGACTAATCAAAATTATTTTATCATCGTCTTGCTGCATTTGTTCTTGTTAGCGAGGGTAGTTAGTGAGATGCCAGTGTGCGTCATCCCACAACCTCTCTTCATCACTTGACATTTCAATGACCACGAATTTCTCACATTAAGTTTTAGTTTATTCCCACAAAAGCTAATCATGTGAACTAGTACTCCAAAACTGGTCTAAATTAATTACCAGCATGACAAAATCTTTACATCGATAGTACACAATTGCCCTTGACCTCCAAAAATAGGTATTTATAGCGCACGTTTAATTTTGGATCAAAGTTTATAGTTAATTATCATTCTTGCTTTTAAAGGCAAACCAAACAGACTTTTCATACATTATTTGATGATGATGAGTTTGAGTAGAACATAAATTGACAAACGTACAAGCCAGAATTCAAGGATTCATCGAGGTTTCATGTACCTGAAGATCCTGTGGCCGTCTCAGTATCCCGCTTGACGATATGTATTTTTTTGTTTGAAAGGCAGGCGACATACGACGTGGTTGGGAAACTCACTGGAAATCAAGAAAAGAAACTAAAGTCACGAGAGGGTTGTGATTCATCTGATTAAATAATCGCTTAGTATTGACATAAACCTACCAGTGAGTCTGTTCCATTTGGATACAACCCCGTTATTAGAGCGACTGAATCCATTGACACCTCCGTAGTCATTCCCGTATCCCCCGTCGTCCCCGGTACTTCCGTTGTGACCACTTTCACTACCAAGGTTAGCAGATATTGGATTCGAGAGGAGTGATATCAGGTTTTGAGCTGTCAATTCGTTGCTCGCAAGATCTCCGGAAGACTACAAAACAACAGAATGCATTTATGCATCACTAACTTCAACGTTCAAACCAACAGAAGTAACTGAGGTCCAGATGCTTTATGTCCAAAAAAGGGAATAATGACAGTAAAGTTCAAACGCAAGCAAGGGAAGGTAGCAGGGAGGGGAAACTGTTTCGCTATTTGACTCCAAACTAAGCTAGGTCAGGGCATCATAAATCGGAAATCATAATCAGGATATCGTGAATGTCTACAACCAGAGTACTAATTCTAAAATTGTATGAAACCATATGTACCCTTAATTAAGATGATTACTGATTAAGTTTTACTTACCGACAGCAGTGTTCCATTCTCTTGAAGAATGACCATGTGACCTACTTGCCCTGGTACCTTCTCCAACTGCACCATTTCCAAAATTAATTAAAAACAGCTAATTAATTGACTGATTAATTTAGAAATAATGCAAATACATACAATGGAACTGCCCAAAAATTGAAAACAAAAACAAGTTGAGATTTATTTCCCTTCGCCTTCTTTCCCTTCCTTTCTGCCACAGTGGCAGAGTTGGGCATCTCTTAAAAAAAAATGAGCAACTGACCTCCAGGTCAAGGGTAATTAGGCTTTCACATTTTATTCCAAAATAGCCAGTTCCTGTGAATTCATTTCTATCCATCAACCTTCCAAAAGTTGTCTTGTAAAATGCAAATGTCACCATTCTTTACTGCTACGGAATTCAAATTACTTTTATTTAAGTAAAACGTCTGGGTTTGACCTTGGGTCATCGTGGGGAGGAAGCAAAGAGCACCCCTGGAAAGTAGTAACCTACCATTGAAATGGATGCATTGCTTCTGATTATTGTACAAGTTGTGGTGATTCATACTTTAGTTCCAGACTCATTAGGCCAATTAGATAATCGTCGTCCAGTCGTCCTACTCTGGCTACTCTGAATCATCCATTCGGACGTCGCTGGAGAATTTATTCAAAACGTTTTCCAGATTTTACTTCCAACCACAGAGACAGGAGAATTAAATGCACAAGGACAATGAACCAACGACTATCAATGAGTCATTGGGGGTTTCTTTGTAAATTGCAATTCCCTACTTGTTTAGCAAACATTGGGAGGCTGGAGAAATAATGCAGCTCCAATAACATCACGTATTGGAAATTGGAACATCCATCTAAAACAGTCGTGGAAGTTTCTAGATGAATTCCGGCAAGGTCCAGGAAATCCAGAGAAACGTTTCTGCTGGGTATAAAAAGAAGGGATCTGGAGGATAGGCGACACTGGAGCTTTTTTGATGCCCTGCAACGAGCATTTCCTTTTTAATTTCACATTTTCTTAACAAAATCGAAAGTAGACTAGAAATTGTATCTTTGTGAAATCTAGCAAGCTATAAATAAGAATAGGAGATCATATGGAGTCGTTGAGCAACGAAATTCCGATAGTTGACTTGAAAGGCCTCCCTGAAGCATCAAGCTCAGGTGGAAAAGTACTAATTGACGAGATCAGAACGGAGTTGGACGAAGCCTTGAGATCACACACTTGTGTCTACTTGACAAACACTGGGATTACCAATCAAACGGTGAGATTGAAATATTACTTGAAAATTGGGTGGACAATAAGCTATTGTTGATTATTCGTTTTTAGATTTGGAATATTTTTGAGAGATCCAGGGCGTTTTTTGATTTGCCGGAAAAGACGAAATTGCTTTACGAAAGGGGGAAGACCGGCTCGGATTTTTTGGGTTACTACCGATCTACCAAAGAATCATTTCGCGAGCGTTTTGATTTTGATATAAAATCCGGAGATCAAAAACTTCCAGAGTTGGAGGCTCCAGGAATCCAGGAGGCCATCAGGAACTATCAAGAAGGGCTGAATTCAATTGCAAAATTCCTGTTCTCAAGAATTGGCGAAGCCCTTGAGCTTAAAAACGAAGGTGAACTCATCCAGTACCATCGCGGAGCGTTGCTTGATGATTCGTCCACCGTGTCCAAGGCCCACCTAAGCTCCATTTGCTACAATAAAATTCCTGCCAACGATGAAGGGACGAATGTTGAGTTCCTGATGGGAAAACACACTGATTTTTCATCCTTGACGATGCTCTGCTCAACCGCACCTGGACTACAAGTCGAGGTACCTTCAAATACAAGGATTCAATAATAAACTATGTTAAAACTTTCCCTCATGCTTTCCATTTTAGTTACCTGACGGAACTGAAAATTGGATTGATGCAAATCCACTCCCTGGAGGAATCTTCCTCCACGTCGGAGACTTGCTGGAAATTTGGTCAGGTGGTAACTACCTTGCTACTCGTCACCGTGTCAAGAATGCAACTGGAGATTCTGCTGGACGTCAATCCATTGCTTACTTCATTCATCCGGATGCCGAAGCTTTGGTGCTACCTCTCGTTGGCAACATTTCTACCGGCAGCTACTCGTCATTCAAGGCAGGGGAGTACTTTGAAATGAAAATGAAGGCAAAGCAAGGGCTCGTCTTTGCTCCGTCTGATAAAACTGCACCTTCGGCTTAACTACAAGACTAAGAATGGAACATCAGCACTAAATGATCACTGCAAATTGCAAAACTATTTTACTACTTGAGGCATTTTGCAATTTGCAGTTATTCTGGCCATAAGTAGCAAGTGACTGATAACCTTTTTAGCGATTGAGTGCCTTATTTATACTGGTAGAAACGGCGTATGTAATTATATAGAAACGTTAGAATGAATCATAATGAGCAACAACAAACTAATCAAGCAGACTCGGAAATTATCACAAACCAAACGACTCCTTTTCGTAGTGTTGTAACGCGTAAATCTTGGAGACGTCATTGATGCGTCAGTGTGATTTTAGGTGATGTAACGCGGAGTAGAAATTAATTTGCTGCTAGATAATTCCTAAATGAACTACGACTGATTAATGATTGTAATTGACTAGAAGGTATTCTGTCTTCCTGTCTGTCAGATTCCCCTTGTAATCAGGTTGTAGAAATCCAGAAATTCCAGACAGTTTGAAGACTTTTATTCTTCTAATTGCTTGTATTGCCACTGTGAAGGGGGAACTGCGACTCCCTTTTTTAGATAAATTAACTTTGAATAAACGCCTTTCTACTTTGTCCTTATTTGTCGCAATGCCTTTTAATTTGTAGAAAGGAAGCGAAATCAAAATAAGTTAATTCAAAATAAGATCAATTCATTCACTTTAAGGGTTGTAAACTAATTTCCGACAGATTAACCCTTGATTACTGTGCGTAGTTGAAAACTCTACGTACGTTACTCAACTCATTAGACTTGGATTTTCATATTTTGAGAGGCTTATCTTCGCGAAGTTCCACCAAACCCGGACGAAGTGTGAGTGGTATCATCGGAAGTAGAAGTTGATCCAGAATTTGAAGTTGAACCACAGTTTGAAGTATGAAGAGGAGCCTGATATTGCTGACGCTGGTTTGCACTACTGGAAATTAAAGAGAAACGTTAGCATCAAAGTTTAGGAATGGAATGAATATTTTACAGCTCACTTGTTCCCCATCATGTAACCAAATAGACCGCCAGTAGCCGCTCCAGTCCAAAATCCAGGACCATCTGAATTCCCAGTCCTGCGGGGTTTCGTATTGGTAAAAGTATTTGTGTTTGGATACCCATGTGCATTGCCATCAGCATTCTGGTCAGTTCCGAACCCGGAATCTGGATAGAATTCTGTACGGAATCCAGGAGGGGGAGGTTGAACTCTGTATACAAAAAAAAACAATTCAAGTAACCTTTCAATTGTAACTTTCCATTAAACTCACCCAGGCTGTGGATTCTCATTTGAAGAACCAAATATTTTGTATAGAATTACAATCCCGATGATTAATATCACAAGTACGGTGCCCCCAGTTCCTTCCCGTGACTTGGATTCATGTCCATGTGGTCTGTGGCTCGAAGTGTATTCCAAAGTATACTCCAGCTGTAATAACATAAAACTGCATTTCACACCTTCGACTAATAATACAGAGGATGGTAGACTTCACTTACGCCACAAGAACCTCTAAGAACAAATGGATCATCTGGGTAGTTGTATCCTTCACAAGTGACCTCAATCTTTCCGAATTTATACTGCTCAGGCATCTCGCTCTTACACTCCCACTGTAATATAGGGTTGAACAGGATATAAATTCCCATTGTACAGTATTAGTTTTATCTTTTACCAACCTGAGCATCGTATCCATCAGTTCCTCGATTATAGCATTGGACAGTGTCCGGGTTCCATTTTTTGCATCCAGCAGAGCCTCCAATGCACTTCAATTGTGGTACCCCTTTGCTTCTACGACCATTTGTGTAATGTCCTTGGTTCAGAGTGAGTACCTGGATATCCTTGAGTTTGACCTTGTCACCGTATTCCCCTGTTAGAGCACATAATGTCTATGTTAACCATTGACTGGTGATTAACTGTGTATGAGTGTATGCCTTACCAGAAGTGACTAGGGTGCTGCATAGAGCGAGAAGGGTACATCCAATGAGGATTTTAGTCATTTTGTGATTGATGGTGATTACAGGGTATCACAAGGTGTAGTTGATATGAAAGTCAATGTAACCTCTGACCTCTCTTTGTAATTGTAACTGAATGAGAGTATCCTTCCGTTTCCGTTGGAAGACTGAATTGGACTGGCTCATTCAAACCCCAATACTCCACTCCCGGCTTTCTTTCAAGTAAACCTGACGTGGACAAACGTGGACAACCTGGGGGATAATAATGAAGGACAATAACACCAACAGCCAATGACAAATTAAGAGTCATTCGTGGCGTCATGACCTCAATGGGTGGACATGAGATGACCCCATGACAAGCGATGCGACGGGCAACAGGACTTGTGTGCAGCATAAACATTTCACATTTACTGCATTTCATCTAACCAAAGAGGCAGATTAGAGTAATGGAGTTTAATTTTTATTATAGTTATTAATTTATTGAATTAATTTTAATTGAGTTGGAGAGGTCCCATGTTACCAGCGGATTGTTGGCCATCTGAGGTCAACTCTCTTTGTCTCGGGGTCCACCCCGACAATGTCGTGATCCTCGATGAGTATCAAGTTGATTGGATACTTTGGCGCACGCCCTCCGAAGACGTCCACTTTGATTTGCCTGCCGGTCGCCTCGTCTCGTATATTACACCACCACTCAGCCTTGAAGATTAAGTTCCAGTTAAGGGGCACTCGAGTAACGAACCGGATGAAAGCTCCGTAACTTGATTTAACGCTAACCCAATCAGTGTGGGCTAGAATACTGTCACACTTCATCCGCAGATCGCAGCTTCCACATTCCTACATGGGGGAAATAGTTGCAAGTTAAACGGGCCATTGGAACTCTCATCAATTGGCTTACCCTGTCGAAGAGGAGTAAAGTGTCCTTCTTATCGAATCCAAGGAGGGCGACAATATCTTTAGCCGCCTTTAGAACTTCGTAGGCACCTTTGAATCCTTCTCTTCCAAAGTTAAAGATCCCGAACACAATGTCTAGTCCTGCTTTTATTTCAGAAACGATACTAGTCCCTCTCCCAGCCGCGCTGATTTCATTTGGACAAGAGCTCTGCACATACATACGGAATTAAATCAGCCCATGCGTTGAATTGTAATTGTGAATTTGTGAACTTACGTTTAGTTCCGTGTTAACGGCGACAAGAATTGGTTTATTAATGCCCGATTCATCCTCCTCCTGCTCCTCCTCCTCTGTCTGATTCGTCGTTGCAATTAATATTGCAAGGAGCAATAACGTTACAGTCGAAAAAAAAAGCATTGTGACTAGAATCCAGATGGCGAAGGATGCGCGCGTTTATAAGGGGGAAAACACAATGCCAAGTAGGCTCAAGGTCCATTACTTCCAGTCGGTTTCAATGCGGGTAAAGGATAACGTCCTTCACATGGCGGAAAATCGACTTTTAAGAATTTAAGTTTCCATTGTGGAATCATCCTTCAGGAAAACTTGAAACGAGAATCGCTGCCATTGTTTTGTGCTGCAAAGATTCCGCAGCGAAGGACAAGAACCGACTTGTTATTCAAGGGTTCCAGTTTCTAGCGGATTTCAATGTCAAGATGTCGCCAAGGATGGCTTATTTTACGATGCTAGTTTAACACGGATGAAATGCAAAAACATTTGGCTTAAATGTGACACAAAGATGCTTTAATTGAGTTGGCTTAATTGGATTTACTTTGTTCATTTGAGATGTTTCTTTCCATGTTAATTGCTCATGAGCGAAAGTTGAGTTTGACACTTCCGATCTTGTGGGCTGACCTTGACCCAGAGGGGAGGTCGAGTTCCCACGGTGCAACTTTCCCTAAGTTGCGTGATGCGTTCCCAATGTCTCTGCCCCTTGATTTCCCGTGTGTAAAATGACAATGGGATGAGCCCATCCAATGGAAGAAAGAAGCAGAAACGGGGTGAAAGCGAAATGAACGGAAGTGAGCGTAGAAATGGGAGCAAAGCGTCGAACGGAAGTCTAATTGGAAATGAAGTTGAAGAAACAGAAGGTGAAATTGAAATTAATGTGCAACAATGGCAGGCTTCCGTTCCTCCGCACCCGTGGTTTTTACATCCAAAGTCCTCATGTTCATGTCACTTTCAATTGACTTTGATCTTCAGTCAATCTCTGCTCGTCCTCGTGGAAGTAACAAACCACAGGCTCCCAGATCCAATCAAAATGAAGTTTCAATCAAGTCGCCTATTCCTTTGTGGTTGTTCCATAACACAGGTCCTACTTTGCATTGGCTTTTCCAATTACCATCCAATCCAGGCTTCCACTCAACCGTTTCTGAATTCATTGGCTGTGCTCTTTCGGGCAAGGCCGCCGTGGCCCACAATGTACCCACATTCAGACCCATCTGCTTCTGCTAATCGATTCTCAAGTTTTGGACAGCAAAAGGCTTTGCCAATCCCTTCTGCAATCGTCAAGTCAAGCAAAGGCACTTCGCCCAATGTCAACAGCGGAATCCTCATTGCTCAACCAATGCCTCCAACAAGGAGCCCAAATAAATTCCAATTCCTCCCGCCTATGCAATACCATCATCAGAATTTCCAGAACCCACAGAAATTCTTTCAACAGGCGGTTGAGAATGCACAGAATCCACAAACATCTTCATCCAATCAAATCCAAGGAGGATCAATGTTTCACGGCCAATCTCATTTTACCCCGATCATTGCAAGTACAGCTCCCCCTTCATCAGGCAATTTCCGATTTCCAGAACCTGCCTCTACGCCACCACCCTTCCAAAGCCCATTTGACAGTTTCCAAGGACATCAGGAGGTCATGCAAACATCTGCGCAGACTCAGTTCCAATCCTTCCTAAAGAAGCCAAAGGATGATCAAAAAGAAATTCAGAAGAACCAGACACCAGTCACTTCACACTACTCTAAACCTCGTCAGCAGGAGAGCAATGGCCGAATGCACGAACAGAAGGCTTTGGATTTCAAGCCATCTCCAATGCTTACAGAATCAGGGACTGCGGAATACACAAATCCTTACGTATCTGAACCTTATGATTCCAAGTCTTCCGCTTCCTTTCAAGTGGCTGACGCAAAAGATCCACCCCGGTATGAAAGTGGATTCAAACCACTGTCGTATCACCAGTATGCAGCTCACTACGGGACCACGGCGTCTCATGAAGTGTACACAAATAGCTACGCCCAATGGAACCACACGCAGTGGAGCTCGACGTCAACCACCATGAGAACAACAACTCCAAAACCGCATCTGCGTCAGGAAAATCGAGTCATCCCTTCCACCAATGACATACGAGAAGGTGGTCGTGAGTTGGACTCGGAAGCCTCTGTTCGTTTTGCTGGGACGCCATCTTCGAGTGAACGGGTTGAGGATTGGGTGAAACCAAATAAGCAACGACCAGAAGTCCAGCTGAATCCATTTTCTGGTTTTCGCTCCGAGTCTGACAAAAGTCTGAATACGTCAAAGCAAAGCAAGTTTCCAGTTTATAGTAAAAGCAAGGACAAAAATGTTCGCGTGAGGCCATCAAAATGTGAAAAGTTCCACCGCTATGGATTCTGTCCGGTGACGCCGCATTACCCCCTGTAAGTTTCACCTCGTCATAAATGTCATGGGTTTAATTTATTAATGAAATTTTTATTACTTCTTAATCAGGTCTCAAGTTGAGAAGATTGCATCTCGTTGCTCTGCTTTGTTGTCCCACTTGATCGCTCCATTGCCCAGGACTGAGGTCCATTATGATATTGTGATGACAAGGAACACTAGCAGGAAGACACCACGAATCATGGCAAGGCAGAAGGCAACTCAAGTCAGCAAGAAAGGGTGGAGTTGGAAAGACTTCAAAGGGAGTCCCGTTTGTGACACTGAAGAGGTCAAAATCACCCCTGGTTGGGCCAAGAACGAAGACGGAGAGTGGCTTGTCATTTTACAGGTAAAATTAGGACAAACGGATTACACAGAGGGTAACCATACAACCCATAATTTGCAAAAACTTTTCCTTTGCAGACTGAAATTTGGAAACAAGAAGCTCAAATTAGTATTTGTTCCTTTTCGCATGACTCTGAATCCTTTCAACGCCTTCTTAGGAATCACGTAGGCACAAAATGTGTTCAGCGGTTCACTGCTCAGCGACTGGCCGTTTTGGATCCTGAGAATCAAGAGCGGTGCCCGGTGATTCGCTCCGTGTTCCTACCATCCGCGTGCGTCTGTTTGTCAGAAAGAGGAGGCTCTAGTGAAGAAGGGGCTGTGGGGTCAGTGACTCCTAACACTTCAGGGTCGGAGGAAGATATCGAGAATCGACCGCAGCTGCTTCGCACATGGCACGGTGCTAGAGACAGGACGACTGCAGCGCCACTCGATACCAACAATGGGATTCCGATTCTCATTCAGAATGGGACATTTACGACCACACTCGTCGTGACTGAAAACGCACGGAGAGGAACAACTGAGGGACCTACACTTCCAGCTTAGGAAGGCAGACGTCCTGTGAAAGCATTTTGACCTGACTGCATGGCATCGATGATTCTGGACGAAAAAGTTTTTACGTGCGACATAATATATTCTAATTAGTCCAGCACACTTGCCTCTTGTAACTAATGAGTGATATATAATGAATTCCCGTAATTAATAAAATCTAATTTATGTTGCAGCTGGTGTAATTTCTGTCTTAAACTCCACCAAAAAGATACTTCATATGTGCCATTGATATTCTAAGTTTATTAGTCTTCACAATTGCTTTACAATTTGACACTGAAGCTCAGTTTTGCTGTGGTGAACCACATTATCCAACATGGAGACGCTGTTTGACCTTCCCTTTGTGGTGGCGCTAACTTTGTAATTAACAAATTCGAATTTATCTCCAAAGGATTTCATCCTTCTGTTCAAAGTTTCAGATGGATAACTTCTTTGGCTAAAAAGAGCATAACGCGGGTACTTAAACTGTCCGATTTCACCAAGACGCCATTACAATTGTATCCCAGTTTGAACGTAGGAGAATTGGAAAGGAACTTAAACGAAAACTGGAAAAGCCAAAATGGACGTCGAGCCTATCGTTTCCTTTTCACAATTTGGGAAACATTCAAGTTTCCTATTCAAGTTTGTCTCATCATCCGAATAGTTGATCGAGTTTTCCTAATGTAAACGAATTGAACTTTAACTGAATTCTGAATCTAAAAGTGATTGGAATTACAGGGCAATGGAACGGATACTTCTTGGTCGCATTGTTCAAATAGTTAGCACCACAGGAGGCGTCCAATTTCCAAAAACAGTTGAACGAGAAAAGTGGATTTTCTTTGCCTTCGTCGTCGTAGCTCCACTGCGATTTCTGATGCACAGAGCATTCTACTTTTTGAACAATTTGATTAGAATGAGGATACGCATGGGAGTCACATCACTCATCTATACAAAGGTGATCAAACAATTAATTCACATTTAATTATTTAATATCTTCCAAAACTTTACAAGACACTTCGCTTAAGTCCAAGCGCTCAAGCAACAACTCGGAGCGGAGACTTGACGAACCTTGTCTCCAGTGGCGGAACTGCATTGGAAACTTCGTACTTCATCCCGTCTGTTCTAACGGGGCCTCTTCAAATCCTTTCACAGTCTGTTGTCCTCTGGATAAACTTTGGAGCTGCTTCTGCCATCGGTGTTTCCCTGCTGCTAGTCCTTGGAATCTGGCAGAGTAAGAACGATTTGTAATTCCTCACAAACTTTAACAAATGAATTCTTAGGCTACCTGGCCAGAATGTCGTCTGCCTATCGAACCAAAATAACAGCAGCTTCGTCTTCCCGTGCGAGGATTATGACTCAGATTATACAAGGCATTGGAACAATCAAATGCTTTGCGATAGAAGACATTTTCCAAAAACTTGTAAAAGAAGCAAGAAGGTTTGATCTTGTTTAAGGCACTTACGAAGCTGTAAATTTGTAATCTAAATTATAGAAAAGAAATGAATGAAATCACAAAGTCAAACAGTATTGAGGGCTTACGATGTGTGACTGCCATCTGCGCTCCCATTGCCGCCATGATTGTGACTGTTTACTTTCATTCAATCTTTGGAAACAGCCAGTCAATCGAACAGGTAAATGCTGCAAGTCTTCTCTTTGCTGTTGTAAGGTCTTATTTAAAATTGTAGATAGTCGTGGCTTCCACTATTTTGTATCATCTTCGCGTTTTGATTTTTATTGACATTCCCTCTGGCTTGAGGCAGTTGGGTAACTTTATTCAGGCAGTATCTGAATTTGAGGTATGGAAGCAGTAGTTTATTAGGATATTTAGAATTGACTGTAACTGTGGTTCCAGAAATTCCTACATCTTGATGAAGTAAAATCCCTGGCTACTGACTCCTCTAGTTGCAATGGAGAGCTCTGCATTGAGAACCTAAGAGCAAGCTATGACACCGAGCGCCATTTACTAGTTGATGTTAGCCTCAAAGCTACACCTGCGCATCCAGTTGTAATTCTTGGAAACACTGGAGTAGGGAAGGTAATCAGCGTTAGAATTACAATAAACATTACAATTCCATCTTATTCCAGACTCTGCTTCTCAAAACTCTCCTTGGGGAATATTCCCCAGTCTCAGGGACAATTCAGCATGGAGGAAGAATGTCATACGCTTCTCAACAGATTTGGATCTTTCCCGGGAGTATTCGTTCCAATATCCTGTTCTACAGTGAGTTCAATGCTCACCGCTACAACCAAGTGCTTATTGCTTGCGCCTTGGAAGACGATTTAGCCCAGTTTGAACAGGGCGATGAAACGCTTCTAGGAGAGGGAGGAGTGGAGCTAAGCGGAGGCCAGAGAGCAAGGGTGTCATTAGCCAGGTAAACAGAATTCTTGGAAATACAAATAAAAATATAAATTAAATGATGAAATATTTGCGCAGGGCAGTGTACGCAGATGCCGAAATCTATTTGTTAGATGACGTCTTGACTAGCGTTGACTGGAAAGTGGCTTCCCATATTTTCCAGAAATGCATCAACGGTTTTCTTAAAGATAAAACCCGCATTCTTGTCACAAGTACTCCACTTTCAAACTTTGCTGGTGACATTTACTCACTTGAAGATGGGTCGCTACGAAAAAACAAAGAATGTTTCACAAAGAAAGAAGCACAGGAGACATACGAAGGTCACCTCAAGTCCATGCATGTCGTTAGTCACAAGTTAGCCAAAGAGTCTGCAGATGGAAGCAGCAGCCAAACCTTTCAAACGTACTGGAAGTATTTAACAATTAGCTCAGGCTGGACACATGTTGCGCAGTATGCAGTTGCAACTGCTTTCTTGATGGTGATTTACCATGGGACTGAATATGCAATACAACAAAGGTATTCTCAATTTATAACAATCTGTTTTTTAATATTGGATTCTTCCTATAGTTTCAAAGGGCATTCAACTGCTTTCAACCATGCCCAATTTGGTTCTGCACTGATGACTTTGCTCCTTGCTTCTCATCTTCAAATCGCTTCTGTACTAAAAGTTTCAAAAAGAAGTGGCCACCACTGCCACGAAGGGATGCTCCAGGGAATCTTGAAAGCTCCACTTTCATTATTTACTCGACGATCTCACGGTACTGCCCGCTGAGTCTCATGTTTACTTTGTCAACATCCTGCTTTCCAGGTGACTTGATGGAAAGAGTGACAACTGACATGGCTGTAATAGACGAGCTTCTGACGTCAAATCTTCGCGACTCAGTCCACGTAAAGCAGAGTTACAACTTCCATTTACCAAATAGCAAATTGTGCATCTTATCCAGGTAATCCTGATGTACATCTCTGGACAAGCTGCTGTGTTCCTCAAATTCGGTTTTGTCAGTGGAATCCCATTGTTCAGCTTGCTCAGCTTGGGATGTGCTTTGCAGAAATGGAACATCCGGATGTGCATCCAACTCACGGAATTATCCCTCAAGGGTAAACTTAACGTCTTAAATTGACTTTGATTTAATTTGTCATTGTGATTCTAGCAAAGTCTTCTCTAACTTCTCGCCTAACGTCAACTTTACCTGGGATTTGTACAGCCAGAGCATTGAACAAGACTGCTGCAATGGAAGCATCTTACAGAGAAGAACTGGACCGCCACTTTTGCATCAACTTTGTGAAGGTGGCAGTGGATGACTTTACAACACTGGTCATTGACCTTGCATCCGTTGGTGTCCTCTGCATGTTTGTCCTGTTCCCTCTGCTGTTTCCATGTTCGGGCATTGAGTCTGCGTACTCGCCTCTACTTGCTTTTGGCGCAACCATTGGATTTGCATTTTCACAGGCTACGATCCTTCTGACGAATGCAAAATCAGCGGAAGCCATTCTGAATCTCCAATCTGAACAAGAGGAGAATTCTGTGCCAACAATTGGAAAACCAAAGGGATGGCCATGGAGGGGAAGGATCGTTGTTTCAAATGTTTCGGCATCTTACAATCCAGACAGGGTCGTTCTTAGGAATATCAACTTTACAATTCAACCTGGAGAAAAGGTACACTAATACATTAATTATGGTTATTTTCAATGAAGATTTTTTAGGTTGCAATTATTGGCCGAACCGGAAGTGGGAAGTCGACGTTGATTTCAGCCTTGGCTCGCCTTGTCAACGTAACTGGGGACATTCTCATAGATGGCGTCAATACGGCACACATTTCTACTCGGAAGCTGCGGAAGTCACTTGGGTTCTTGCCTCAGGGTCCTTATTTCTTTGATGGGACATTGCGCTCCTGTCTGGACCCAAGGGAGGAATTCACAGATTCAGAAATCATTGACGCACTTCAAGCTGTCCAAATTGGATCACTTCTAGAGACTTTGCCGCTTGGATTGCAAACTGAGGTAAAGAAAATTCTCGTTTGAAATGCCACAAATACTTTTATAGAATTGTTTTGATTTTTGGAATTGGTTTGAATTTTTGTAGATTGGGGAGTGTGGGAATTTATTTAGTTCAGGGGAAAAGGAATTGATTTCAATGGCCAGGGTGCTCTTGCTCAAACCGAAAGTATTAGTGATGGATGAGCCAACGGCGCATGTGGACGACAGGTGAGGTTCAACATGTCCAACTAATTCCGGGTAACACAATAAGTCATTTATACTTTGCAGTACAAGCAGAACAATCCATTTGGCAACGTTCAGTCTCCTTCCTGACTCGACAGTAATCACAGTCTTACATCGACTCTCTCTTGTTCACATCTACGATCGAGTCATTGTCCTAAATGACGGAGAAATTGTCGTCAGTTAAATTAAATTAAAATTAATTATACAGTGTAAGAACAAATTGACAATTTATTCAGGAAATTGTAAAGCCAGTTGCAATCTCGCAACTACACGAGAACTTTGCTGAAGAGTGACAAGACAAAAGAGAGCTTGGACGAAGCATAATTTCAATAAAACTCTGATTTCAGTAGGCAATTTTCCAAAAAATCTTATCAGCTATCTTTAAAATGAATTCCAGAAACCTTTAGCAAATCGTAAACAATTCTACTAAGAAGATTTAACCAATTGAAATGCTTTAGTCAAACTCCGGTGCTTTTAGTGGCCCCTTTAAAATAACTGAAATGGAAACTTAAACACTAACATAAGTTGTGGGAAGATCAAGGCCATTCAAAATCAACTTCTTTGCAGATGTAGCGAAGCCGAAGGTCACAACTTGCCGGAACCAAGTTGTAGATGGGGTTGAAGATTAGCCCACTTGGAGTCAGGGCAAGACATTCTCCGGTGATCGAAGTTAAATCCGACGTATCTCCGACCCAGTACTTGTCACCGAAAGAGTTTCCCATCCATTCAGCCTGCCCATCATCCTCCCATAACAAGTGGTCGTCTCCTGATTCACAAGATCATAGTCACGGCCAATGCGCACTAATAAGCCAAATCTACTTACCATTCTTGCTCAGGATTAACTTTGTCTCATTGGTCAATCCCTCGCTGGTCATGACCGACCGTTTAATTTGGAGAGTGAGGCATCCCAGTCGCACGAAGTAGCCGGAAACCTGCAAGAAATGTATTTTCTTAATATTCATCATCACACTGGAGCTCTGGGAACGTACCTTGTCTTGTTTGTCACTGACAATATATCGGTCACCTTCCGTTAGTTTGTCATCGTCGGAAGCATCCGGGGAGTTTGTCGTCAGAGCTTCCATGATATTGGGATTTATTATCTGCACCTGAATGTCACTCGATTCGTCCTCCTGCGGTTCAAAATGAGAAATTAAATCAAATAATTTTTAAAAATTAAGTTACAACGATGATGTCATTGGTCAGTCCTTTCTTGAGGTTTACTTTCATCTCTTCCTGAGCCTTGATTCTGTGGTATATCGCTTGGGAGAAGTTGTGAAAGTCATCCGAGGTCATGACCAAACTCTCACGCATTGTCTTTCCCTGCAAAGGTCACATTGGATTTGAAACAAACGCTTGAGTGGGTGGGTGAAACTTTGTAATTACCTTTTCATTTACATTCCCTACGATCAAGTTTGCATCCAGTAGAGGAAGGTCCTTGACTGGTACTATGTCGTTGACGTCTGGGCTGAAGCCCTGCATCTCCAATTTGACCTTGGTCAAATGAATCCATTTGGCAAAAGCGTTCCATTTGTCCGACCTTTTCAATTCATTGGTGCTCGATCTCATCTCCTCCCTCCTCAACTAAAATTTAAAAATCTTAAGAAAAAGATTGTTTGCAGATTTACATCCTTACCTCTGCCTGGTAGATTTTCATATCCATGAACCTCAAATCCAACATTTTACTTCGATTATGCAGTTCGTTTCCCAACCAAATGAGCGCAAGAGCAGAGCTGAACAAGACAATTCCAAACAAGCCGTTGAACAAAACGCACGCCATTTCCTTTTGCCGCTTGGACACCATGGTCTTAGCTTAAAAGTGTAATGCAATTTCTTCCAATGCCTTCAAATGTGATGCTGGAACTGAATTGAAAGGAAAATGTCTTTGCGACGGGACTATTTTTGGCTTCTAATCGACTCTCGAAGCTTCTTTTCTGACGCCTCAATTCTTGCAGTCGCAGCATTAAAAATCCGGAACAATGGGATCGATCTGAATAGCGTGTAAACATCTTCATTTCTCCTTCTTCAGATGAGTCACATCATGTGTTTACGTTTGGAATTTTCTTGCTGATTTTAACATTCCAAATGCTTCCTTTTTAAAAGACACCGACAATGGACAGCTTCAAAGAATTCTAAACAAAGAAAATTGTGGACGCCAAGGGTCAAATGTGCTAAATAAAGGAACACACGCAGCCTAAAAAATTTGAAGAGTCAGTCGTGTTCAAACGGCACAAAAGCAACATAGCCGCATTAATCGCTCACCACATCAAATTATTTGAGGCACTTCCTTGTTCACCATTTATAATTTCCTCACTCCTTTAGCTATAATTAACTGTGCTTTAGATGCTGACTTGTAGAATCTGGACCTGGTTATGTTCAGGGAGCTTCCAAACCCAAGGGAAATGGGTCGTCATGATTCTTATGATTTCAACAATTATTTCTATAATTTGTGGCATGACCTCTGTCTCCGAGTCCTTGGGGTCAAATATCGAAGGCTGTCAGTTTGTCACGGATGCTCACATCCTCAACAAGTACATGACTCTACTCATGCTCTATTTTAATAAGAACGATATGCATGCGTCAATTTTATTTTTATTTTCACAGGACTAATTCCTCAACATCCCCCACGCGTCTCTTCGAGCGTACTTACGGTAAATCATTCTCACTCTAACTTTACATGTAGTTTATGCAATTACAGTTGTTGAATTAGTTGCTGAAACATTTGGTGTGTTCTTCTGTGTCAATTGTCCATGACCTACATCTTTTAGAAAGGAATCGTCCAGGCATGCTCGCATAACCCTTGACATCAACCCCATTCCCGCTAATTTCATTCTTCTTTGCAGGAAAGTGTGTCGAAATTAAACAAATACGTTTGGTCCAGTGTCGCTGTCCTCCTGCTCTTCGTTCCGGTCAAAATTTTTATGATCCTTAGAGCTGAATTTACAAATGACAGCAAGGGGTGGGGAATATTCCGCGAATCCGAGCTATTCTCATATTCCCTTTGGATTGCCCAATCCCTAATGAAGCAAATTAAGTCCAAAGGATATGCCCACTTCCACAGTGCAGCAGTAGATAATGAAGCATGCAGGATAATTAATTTAGAGAACTTCTGCCTAAATTAAGAAATAATATCCTTAAATTCAGAATATTTTTAACAGTATTTAAAATCAAAAAGTATTTTGTTACTTTCAATCATCACATTTGATACCTTTTGTATAGCAGCAATTAAAAATTTGGACTTGGTCCAGAATGGCCATAATTAGACTTAGTGCCAAAGGTAGTTAAACTATTGTTGGTTTAAGCAACGATGACACCGCGTGTTCCCCGTCTTTTTCCACCTCCCGGCTATAAGGTCCGGTCATCCGACCAAGTCATTCCACCCATCGACGCTGCCCATTGGCTCAGACGCTTCCAAATAACAGTCATAATTTTTAGCTGGCAGCGTTCCAAAGAAACGGACGATTGAATGAGGGTGCATCGTAAGACTTTTCTTTAAAGGTGTGTCACTTTAACTTCTGAATTTAAAGGTGCTCCTCATAACTTATTTGTCCAGACTTGACCTCTCCTGCCGAAACTATTTCCTCGTCACACAGCAGTTCCAGAATGACAAAACTGATTCTTCTACTTTTTGCAATTGCTACCGCTGTTGCGGTTCCTCGCGCGATTCCTGAGGATGTCGCCGTCAGTTCCGAAGTGTTGAGCTCTTCAACCTTGTAAGTATACCACAAAATAAGGTATAAGAGTAGAACAAGTGACTATAGTCAGTGTCCATTGGAACAGGGCTCCTTATGAGGACAACCGCACCGCTGAACCTGATTGGGACTTTGCTGATGAGGAGGTGGAGCCAAACTCCAATTCCAAACAGGGCGAGGATGGCTTCGATTGGTACAATCTAGTTCGTTCGATCATCTGCTTCTTCATGGTGCTCGTCCTGCCCGTGGGAATCATCGTCATTGGAACGGTGGTTTTCTTTTGGGACCGAAACGTCTGGGACGCATTGGATAATGTCTATGCCCAGGTGAGTTTTGGTTTGCCTCAACTTGACATGCGCAAAGCCCAATTCCCCTTCCATAATTTGAAAAATTCCCCTTTGTGTTTCAGACATACGCTGGAAACTTCCAACGACGACAAGTGCAATTAACCCGCTAGAGTCCAAAAGACTAAAATTCTAAAACAAATAACTTAATCATTTACCATGCTCAGAGCAATTCAAGATTACATTAAGCACATTTCTTTTCCTTAATTTCTCCATTTGATTTGTTGTAATAAAATGACTAGGGTTTCGCCCATTAATTTATAATTCGGCAATTAATTTAGAACCTCTTTAATTTATTTAATCATCGGGTCAGTTAATTTTCAGTTCATTGGACCATAAGTTAATTTAATTCGCAGGAAGTCGACTACGAAGCGATGATGAGTGAGGACGGAGAGCGTGTAGATGAGTCTTCAGAAGTCGAAGATTGCACAATGGCAGAGACGTCTGTGTAAACTCCCATGATAGCCAATCAACTTCTTCATACAATCAAAGGTAATCTAAAACAGAAATAGAATTTTTTACACTTGACTAATTGGAGCTTTAATTTATTTACAGTTTGTCTCCAACTAAGACAGAGTGCGTGAAGTGGCTGAATGTTTAGGAGACTCAAATTCACTCCATCGTCGTCTACTCCTCCTTGAGACCAGCAATGAAAGCAAAGGATCTTGAGCTCTAGAAATTAAATTAATTCATAAATAATTAAAGATGAAATCCACTCTAAATCAAATACAAACTGCAAAATCCCAATTACTTTTTAATGAGAGGAGCGACGGGGCATTCGGACCAGATCCAACGATGACTTGGTTGATGGTCTCGTGGTCCTTGGACTTGAACTCCACTTTCAAATGTTCCAGGTTCCACAGACTGGCGAAAACGCTACGAAGATTGTCTCCACCTGCATTTATTTTCAGGTGAGTGAGATTTGGGAGGGCCTGCACGATGTCGTCCATCCCTCGTCGTGAATGCATGTTGAACCTCGTCACAGTCAGAAGACGACACTTCTCCCAGATCCGTGTCTCCAGTCTCGCGTTGTCACTGAAAGTTAAAGACCGCAGAGCCGGAAATGTGTCACCAGAAAATGGAGCCATTACTCCTGGGTATGCCAGAGTCTCCTTGGCGTGAGTGGCATCAACCTTGAGATTAAAATGATGGAGAGCAGGAAGAACTGGGAACTTGAACATTCCCGGAACCCGAAGTTGATGAGGTGGTGGTGGAGCCACAACGATTTTTAGCTCGTCCATCTTCTTGCAGCAGACTTCGAAGAAGTTGAAAATTTTTTCATAAAGTTCCTCTGCATGTTCTGACAATGGGTAATCGACGGATAGACTCAATTTTTGGAGTTCTAATTTCCTGGTGACGAGGAAGTCGAGTGCTTCCAAATGTCTTGAGAAGAAGATCTTGGTTTCCAGGGATATGGCTGGAACAGTAGAGAGGATGTCAAGAATTCCTCCAGCAGATTCTATTGGAGAATAAACGGCCAAATCAAATGGAAAGTGGATGTACTCCAAAGCGTGTTTAGTATTTGCAAACAGGAATTCCAATGGTGAAATAACGTTGTATTCCATGAACTCCAGTCGTTTGAGATTCAGTAGTGGAATTGGACTCTCTTCTGGGTCACGGATCAAATACTTGTCGATGACAGGGACATTCGTCAATCTCAAACTTTGAAGGTTTGGCGCCGAGCGGAGAATAGCCGAAAGGGACTGGAGACCTCCGTCTAGTTCCAATTTGAGAAGAAACGGTCCATAAGCGTCCATGAATAGTTTCAAGTGTAGATCGAAATAATCCGAAGAGTATGAGGTGTGGAGAATGAGCTTTGACCAAGGGAGATTATTCATTCCGTTCAAGATTTTATATTCATGTTGAGCAGTATAAGGCTCTTGTCTTGGTTGCTTGGCAACGACGTTCTGGTTACGACAAACGACTGAAGCTACGTTTCTCCAGGAGTTGGATACGAGACGACAGTTGAGTAGACTTGAAATATCCAAACGACTGAAAACGTCAGCCACCAACTGAAATGAAAACGTTTAGAATTCCATTACGATAAAATGATGAAAATTAATTTACTTCAGTTGGCAGATCTTGAAACGTAGTCGTTCTCTTCGGAAACGGGTGTGCCAAATTCATTGTAAAGAGCAGCAGAACAGCAACGTAGACGCAGTTGATGGAGAGTTGAACAAAACTTTAGACTCCAACGCGTCTCACTGTGACACTGTTCTTAAATAAAATAAACTGAGGTTTGATTCATTGAGTTTATCTTTAGGCAGGATTACAAAGGTAAACCTGGGAAATCCCATTACCTGGGTCGCTGGAAAAGTCACGTTCAAAAATAGGAGTTTACTAAAATTAATATCATTATGTAATCCAAACAGGGAGCCATGACTTAAAGGCAAAGTGACCTTGTTCCCAGAATTAATGTATTTTTAGGTTAGCGGATGGGCAGTAGGGTCAGCACTATGCGACGAGTAACCTTTGAACTTTGAAGGTGTACAGGATAATACTTTTACTAGAATTCTAATCATAGCTTTTTATTTCAGGGCCCCTACAATTTCCCCTTCCAGGGGATGCTAACGATTGATCATAAATTGAGCGACGTTTATTTTTTTTTAATTCTGCGTGTTACGATAACTCCAATCTTCTTTTTATGGATGCCTTAATCATACGATACGCCTTACGATAAGGATTGTGCACAGTAAACTTAGATGAATGTCGGCGACTTGGGAAAAGTCTCAGGAAAAATTTTGCTTTTCGATGATTTTTAATTAAGATCTCACTAAATACTTTATAAAGAATATAAAAGAGAGCTTCCTCCTGATTCCAGGCCACTACACAAGTGGGAATTAAAGGTTCAATAAAGATTGTTGTTCGTCATCGCTGCGCTTCTGGTGACATCTAGCTTGAAAACTCCTTTCTGTAGTCGCTGCTTAGCTTCCGTTGGAACCAACGCCCTGAAAAAAAGTTAGGAATAGTCACAGGTATTTTAAAACCCTTGGGAGATTTACCTTAGAAGCGGAAGTGTAGAAGCCCGGGTTGGAATAAACAGATGCTCCACGTCCCTTCGAATGGCTGCTACTGTTTCCCTTCCAACGAATTCCGGCGTCACGATTGGAAAGTTTGATGGAAATCTGTAATCCAGTGGCATTTGTTAATTCTTACACAAATGTGAGGGCAAGTCACCTTGGATAAAGTGTGACTCCTTCCATTATCCTAGTCCTGACGAAGCACGGGTAGACTGTGGTGAATTTTATTTCGTCTGTGGGGCAAGGCATGTCTTCGAGTTCTTGCTTCAGTGCTTCTATGAATCCATAATTTGCGTGTTTACAGGCTGTATAGCCGGCCAGTTGCTTTGCAGGGAAGAATGAAGCTATGGAGGCAATTGTCACAATGTGACCATGATTCCTTCCAATCATTTTCGGTAAGAATTCCCGGATAATTTCAAAATGAGAGAGGACGTTGACTTTGAACATTTTCTCTTCAACTTCTGCCGTCATTTTCATAAAAGCTCCATTCGGCACGATACCCGCATTGTTGACTACAATCGTAATATCACCAACTTCGGCCCGTACTTTTGCGCATGTGCGACGAATGTCGTTTGTATCCGAGAGATCAACCGTGTAGCCAAATGCTTTTGTGCCTTCGCTGCACAATTCGTTGACAAGTGCTGCATTGGAATTGGTCTCAATGTCCCAGCAGACGAGTCTGGCCCCGAGATTAGCAAAGTTCTTGGCTATTTGATTCCCAATTCCATTCCCTGCACCAGTTATCTAGTGAAAGGCAGAGCATGGCCATGAAAATGAAATTGTGGAATCAAATAATTACCAGGATTGTTTCTCCTTTGAGCGACTTTAGCGGTGCTGGAACAAATGTTCGATAAATCCTGCGTGCCACGGTAGTCACCAAAATCCAGTTGACAACTACGAGTTCCCACACGTAGAAACTTCCTTGCTTCAAATTGTGTATGAATTGATCCATTCTTTTTTTTTCAAAATTGAAACTAAAATGCGACACACTTGAAGTCAGTGCTGAGAGCCTTTCCTGTCGCCAGTTTCAGGACTTTGAATCATTTGAGATTCCAATGAGGAAAAGCAGATCCAATTATAAGTTCCTGATTAA
Source organism: Pseudachorutes palmiensis (assembly GCA_009869845.1). NCBI lineage: Eukaryota > Metazoa > Arthropoda > Collembola > Poduromorpha > Neanuridae > Pseudachorutes > Pseudachorutes palmiensis. The sequence continues at coordinate 48,452 of VNWY01000234.1, forward strand.
ACTTTCTCGAAGCCTAATTATGTGAATAAGAAGCGTTTGTTTGCTGTTGATTTCCTCAGAATAAGGAAACGAGTGGGACCAAGTTCAGTGCTCCCTGAATCCAATCACAGTTTCATTCTTCTCCTTCAAATTCTCACAGTGCAGAAAAGAGTTCATAGCAATTTTCAAAGGAAAAAAATAGACCGTAAATCCCCATGTGTATCCTTATGACATTTTTTGCAACTCTAATGTGCAAGTTGTGGGAATAAAATGAAAACTTGTGCAGTGGAATTAATTACATAAGTTTTATTTGAAGCACAAAAAGGCGATAATCTTCCCTGGCAGTTTCTGCTCCATGACAAAACCCATAATTACACTTTTCTAGAAAAACTTTTGCTTTTTTTTATGAAATGATGTGAAAATTTTATGCTTTTGTTCACTCCGATTACGCAAATTTGTCTAAACTTGATTATTAGATAAATCAACTTATTCTATTCCATTGGATCTCTAGTAAAATCTCTAATGAAATCTATAATCACCTCTAAATGACAAAAGATGGAGACAAACCAAATTTTCAAAGAGTACGATGCTGATGCCAAGAAAAATCGCGTAGCTCGGCAAAACAATGGCTATAAAAAGATAGAAAAAAAGAAATTAGTCCCGTGGTCGCAGGTTGGGAAAGGATTGCATATTCTATTTACCCCAAATACAAAACACAAACGGTATCATCAATACAGACAAGTCCACTCTTCCAGTACTGAGAAACACGTACGTAACAGCCACTTCTGGGGGAATTGGGGCTGGAGCGATGTCATCCTGGGTGTCCATTGATTCCGAGGTTTAAGAGTCCGCAGGGTTCCTCGCCTGTGGAAATGGAAGGACGATTGAATCTGTGAGCGAGTGTAGTTGCCAGTCAGTGGGGACTTACGTCTGGAAGAATATGAAGTTTGTAAGAAATATTTCTGCGGTGATTGCTCGGTCCGGATTCTGATTCTGCTGACTTTTCTGGAATGGAATTTTAATCCCACCTTCACTGACGCCGACTGACAAAAGACCCCTTTGTCCAGTCTTCAAGAAGTAGCGTCTGAGCCAATGACAACGGGTGACAGTCCCCTCACAATTAAAAAACATCTCCAGTGCCTGGGAAAAAGTTTGACTCTTAATTGTCATTTCATTATCAGTGATATAAGAAGCATTTATGGCTCCCCCCCCCCAGACACCAGCCTTCTCCCTTTCCTTTGTCTTTACTACCCACTCATGTCTACTAAGCCAAAAATAACGAATGTTAATTTCCGATGACGAATTACTCCCATTATTGACGACGAACAAATGTGCTGTGTAGAGGCTGTGTAGAGCTTATTGACTAAAGGCATTTTACGTAAACTTCTTTTATAATCCCGTAGCGTTTTGCTTCACTAACTACACTAATTTAGCTCTCTATGCAAGTATCTCATTTTCAAATAATTTTGTAAAGTTTTATTTTGATAAAAATAGCTTGTACAATTTATGGCTTGTACCCGACGAGATCACCAATTTCATTGGTCAACTTGGAAGTCTGGTTGAGAGTTACCCACATGACAAGACCAATCGCTCCCTGTGCTTCTGCTGGCAATTTGTCCACAACCGGCTTAAGGTCGTCCACAACCCTTTCAAAGATGGCGAATACTCCCCTTAAATCTGCAACCACTTCATCAGAAGATACTTTTCCAGCCTCGAGCTTCCCAATTAGCTCGTGCATGATTTTTTCGCCTTGAAAACTACCGGCATTCAATATGGCCGAAATCTCTTGAGCGACGGCGGGATCAGCTTCAGCTGCGTAGTTGATGACATGCTCTTGAGCGTCAATGAAAACCTTTCGGAGTTCCTGAACCTTCAAAGCAGCAGCAGCATAGTCCACATCAACGGCTACTTTAACTGCAACAAAGTGAAAACTGTTAGACTTAGTTAGAATTTGAAATCAAGTTTTAACTTACCAGGGATAGCTTGAACAGCCACAATGGCAAGCATGAAGAATGCAAATACTCCTTTCATGATGGCTGTTGAGTTTAGTATTCGGTTGGTTTCCAATTAGTTTTGACTAGATACCTGACAAAGGCTAATCCTTATAAATGAGCGTTAGCTGTCAAATCCACTTTATCTTCAATTATAGAATCCACTTGTGTCGGTTTTATCAAGAATTAGCAATATTTAATGATTCGGAAAATCCTAATTCTTGTCAAATTGGTCAATTAACGCTACAAAAACTACATTCATTTGAAATAAGTGCTGATTGGGTTCTTCCTATTAACAAAATCGTCCACTTCATTTACACAAATTAATCGTTTGCTATTTCTGAATAAATCCAATGATCGTCAGCAGACCAATGACGTCTTAGCAAAATTCAGACATGTTTCCGAAAAGTTAAAATTTTTTCCATTGGAAAAAAGAAAGAAAAAAAAATGGATGAATTTCTACAGCCTAAATCTACTTTTTGGAATTTTATTTGTCAAAGTCGCATTTTAGTTGTGAATTTTTAAAAAAAAAATTTACTTAAATCCGAATGCGTGACGTATTTTACAACTTAATTTTGACCGCCTTTGGCCTGACTGGAACTGCATTATGAATGTCTTGTTCAGCGGAGCAGTTGACAAAAACATTTGGACAGAATGAAATAATCTTGATTTAAATCATTCGCAATTTAATCAATAATTCCAGCGTAATGTAAACTATTTAGGCAAACTAAAACAAACTGTTTAACTTGTATTGGAATCTTAGCTTCTCGATTATAGAAGAAGGTATAGAATTTTAAAAAGAAAGGAATTCAAGCTTTAAAATACATTTGAATTTGACGATTGAAAATCTACAGAAAATCTACACTCCGTTTTTTATTCTTAAATTAATGGTTTCTGCTTGTAGACCGAATCCAGTTGTATCTTCATGTATTCCTTCACTGGTATGGTTTCTGAACCTCCACGGCTACCCTGATGAAGTGGTGCAATTGGCACTTCATCGTCTGGAATTATAAAATAGGCCAAGGACTGTCGATCCAAGCGATTCTTGATTTCATGTTCCGAAACACCAACTCGGTGGATCTACATAAGATGGGAAGTTATTTTAAACATATATTGAAAACTGTTTGGCTTACTGTTGCCGGGTATCTTCCTGCTGACCAGTACGTCAACAGATTTCCAGTATTGACCAGAATCGTCCCTATAACAGAATACTAACTTACACCACTACTTTCCCTCCATTCAAGCAACATAACAAACAGCATGTCCAAACAGTCTTTGCTTAATTTCAAATCAGTTCTTCAAGTTTCTCCCAAGAAGTAAAACATTTGTGCTTAATAATCCAAACTTACCTGGAATGTGCTTGGCTGCAATCCACTCGCCATCTTTGGTCAAAACCTGTCAAATGGAGGCTCAAATATAACACGTTGTGATTTCAAATTGCCGACTTCCTTACCTCGAGACCACCACCCTCGTCTTGCCACAAGAGCGTCAAAAGTCCAAAGTCGGAATGAGTGGAACACCTTTCAGTCCCTGCAGTCATCCCGGGGATGTACGGGTAGAGACTGGTCTTCAGTCGGGTCAGATTGGGTACGGAGTGGTTCCTTAGCCCTTGACAGCGTTGAACAAAGTAATCTTCTTCCTCAAGTTGAAGCGAGCAGGAGAATGTACGAAGAATTCTTTCCACCAGGGGTTCTGCCTCTGACGCGATTTTGAGCAGACTTGATACGAGCCCTTGAGCCTGAGGTTTCATCTGTTCGAGAATCCCTTCAAAGGGATACGGCGGCATGTTGAAGCTCTCACGATATTTATTCCCAATTTGAAGGCTACAATAAAATACAAATGAGCATGCGCAAATTGTCAAGAGGCGTCGAGTCTCTGTGAGACTGTTTAGTTTACGTCTCATTCCGTCCGTCGTAGCCAAACAGCTTTCGTCCATCCTCAGAATTGCAGGCATTCTTCACTGTCAAATCCTCCTTGAAGAAATTCTTACTTTCAAGGAAGACGTTAACTACCTGAAATGCAAAATTGGATGAGTGGATTCAAAACATAAATTACTGCTTACTGTTTCCTGTGACACGCCGTGAGACTTCAAGTAGACAAAACCAACTTCGGACAAAGCAGTGTCGATTTCATGCGACACTTCATCCCAATCACTTTTGTCGTTCCTACTAGTATCAATGCCTACGTCAACCACCGGAATATGAGCCATGATTTCCACAATAAGGAATGAACTTGAAGAAGTGCAGGACTTAAAATCCCAACTAATTCTCATTAGTGTTCAAACTGATATCAAATTCATGGTAAATGAATGAACAATCAAAGGCCATTAAGCTATCGCCACTTTCCACCGCTAATGACTCAATTCATTTGAATTTTACCACGTGAGTTGTACATATTTATTACAAACTAATACGATACGAAATAAAGCCACCATATCCCTCTTGTCCCTTCAGAAAAATACCGACCCCACGAATCGGAGCTGGTTTGGATGGGTGGACTCCTTGGGCGTCAAAATATGGAACCACCACTTGACCCGCAGTCTTGACCAATGAGCCAGCAGTGAACTTTACTACTTGATTTGTACTGGATTTAACACTTGACGGACCACGGCTTCTTATTGGTTCGTCATCAGCAGAGAAATCAATCTTCACTCTCGTCTTGTGATCATCAAGACAATTGACCCAAATGGTAGATGAAGGTTGTAATGCTTTTGTCCCTGAATCAACTGATGTTAGCCTCGCTTCCAGAGAAATGTGGTCCTTGTGGTGACGAAATCGTATCCCGGTGACGAATTGAGTCTCCATGTTATTTCCCTGGAGTGGAGCATCAATGTCATCTAAATACAGACTGTCAAAATCATAACCCAATCGTAACAGCGAATCTCCATCAACTCTTTTCTCATTGGTCTGTTGAAGTTCAGGCGAAATCCAGTTCAAAGAGGATTCGTCAATCTTCCCAGACTGTAGGAGCTTCCCAGTTTCAATCTGCGAAGGTGGGAACCATTAGTAGCCAAAAGATGAAAGTTATAATTTGTTCAAAATACCGAGGTAAACACAATTCCAAATTTTGATTCAAATCGTATTCCAGTGATGACAAAATTATTTCCCAAGTCGGATGTAATTTCTTCCGTTCTAAAGTAAACAGTTTGCTTTTTGCCAACTTCAGCGGTGTTGCATTCGCACAAACAAATTTCACAGAGGACGGGAATTTTCGACAAGATTCCGTTTTCCAGACGCCATTCCTCTCTCAACGTTGCAACCCCCTGGTTGCAAGTGTCTGCAGAAAAATGACCACGAGGGTAAGAATAAATAATAAATTCCAGGTTAGCATTTCACCGTTCTTTTGTTTCCCATAACGCTGTGACCCAACTGAAAACCAAGTGTATCTTTCATCCTTCTTCCGAGAGGGACAGACCTTCAATTCACCTTCAACTCGTCTGCACTGGAAACATTTGATTTCACAATTAATTTCAAGTTGTGCATTCTCCTAAAATGGCGGATACCATTGGTTTTTGCATGGACAATCTTTTGTCGACATTTGGTTGTGGGAACAAATATTTGCAACTCCCAGTGCACGAGTCGTGCAGATTCAACTCGTACTCGTGCTTGATACAACTCTATAAATAAAATAAAAGTGAAAAAGTAATCTAATCTAATGAGGAATTTACTTGGAAGATCCCTGCGAATCTAACGACGTTTTCTCCAATTATAAATCTGGATGGATCGCACATCCAAATACTACGAATCTCCACACCAGCCCCACCAATGGACACTTGAGTTGTTCCTTCCTTTGTTTTGGTGTAATTGATTGTACGGGGGTTGAACATGTTCTGAATGTGGACAGCAGTGAGAGCCAAGTCCATCCCGCTGTTTTGCAACCCTTGCAATTTCAACCCTGTCACCAGAATTGCTTTTAATAAGAAATTAATAACGAGTTTATATCGGGACTTGCCGGCATTTTCTTTCCCGAGGAAGAGTAAGTACTGCATAATTGCATCTGCCACCTGGAGTTCATAGCAGCTGAGAATGACCAATGAAAGTGTTTCTGGGACGCGGAGTTCAAGCTCCTCCGTCCATTGTAGAATTTGTGACTTGGGAGAGGGTGGCGTCTCTTCGGCCTTTGTGCAGGGCCCATTTTGCCTGTCCTAAAAACGTGTGATGAAATCAAAGTAAGGTCGACTGGATTCGACAGAGAGACAACAAGAGTAGGAAAGTTTACTGAAGCCAAGGCTCGTTTCACTCGGTTTCCGAGTTGTTTTGAAGTTTCATGGTCAGCCACTTCAATAGCTAAACTTTGGCAAAGTTTTTCTAAGCCACTCAAACTTTGCTCATCCGAAGTTGAGTCATTGGCTGATACCCGAAATTTCGTTTGAGTTAACTTGGAAAGGAGAACATTGAGTGCTTGCATGAATTCGTCAACCAATGGAGAACTTCCTGCGTCAGTTTCATCCCTCAATTTCCGCTCGTAGGACTCAGTCACCGACTATAAAAATGAAAACACTCAAGAAAGTTTGCTTTTGCAGAAGGGACTCAAATGACGTTCAGAAGTTTTGCTACTGACGGTGATTGGTTTCACCACTTGGGCCAAGAATCCTCGTGAAGAAACTCGGGTTATGTTCACCTTTGTCCATAATAATCTCAGCGGATCCGAGAATCTACAAGAACAAAAGAAAGTCAGAAACGCAAAAATAGAATTTTCCAAGATTGAGTTCTAAAGAAGATCACTGCATGAAATTTCGCAAGGTATGAGAGACGTAGGGATCATTGATGACGTCTCTGCGGTAACCTTCAACCAAGCTTAATATTTTTTTCATTTCTCCATGAACCAATTCAAGCACTGCTTGGCCAGGAGAATCAAAGTGTTTCAGCTCCTAAAAAATAACAAAAAAGTAGTAGTAGGAATGAGTAGATTTAGTAAGATCCAAAGGGAAGTTTACATTTGCGGTTTCATCTAATTGGGAAAGTGCAAGTTCCATGTTTTGGACGATGCTGGAGTATGCGGATGCCTGGAGTGAGTGATCTGGTGAGGCTGATGTCGCAGAAATGCTGATGAGAAGGGCGTAGAAAAGGGAGACAAGCGTCTCTACCACCTTTGTTCGACTCTGCATCCGTCTTAATTGAAATCCAATAATGTCACAAACGGGGTTTTTCAAGAGAAGAAGAAACAGCACATGGATGGGATTGTGAAAGAGCGAGTGACGCAAAGTCTCCTTCTTTTCCATGTCCCAGAAGTGCTAGGAACTGAAACACTTTCACTAGTGCAAAAGGAGGATCAACTTTCTCCAGGATTATGAAAGATCCTTGGGAAAACTTTTCTCAAAGATGAATATAATTGGGATTTGAAGGTAAGGAGCAATGAGGAAGTAGAACTGTACTTCCAAATGACCAATTTACAAGAAGGATTTGCGGAAGAAGAAGAAGAAGGGGTTGGACACGCTGGCACTTGTTGGACTTCATTCCAACCATTTAATGAGTTCCAGAGAAGAAGAAAGAGAGGATGACAATGGGTAATTAAATTAATGAATCAAGCAGCAGTATAAACAAAGCGTCTCTTCCGGATCAATTTTTGCTCCAATTTTTATTTTATTTAAACTCTTCAATGAAGGGAATGAGGGCTCCATTAAAGAATAATTTTACAAGTTATATGCGACTATATTTTAATCAATCACCAGACACTTGGGATCCAAGAGAAGGAAATATACAACTCTCCTACTGTTTTTTTATATTTTTAACGGAAGTACACGTTAATTGGGTCCATAGAAATTGTTCCAATGTTAACACACTCACTCATGGAGTTGGTGATTGATAAAGGAAGGGAAGGTACGACAAGTCATGGGATCATTTTAACAAACGGCACACACTCTCCGAAGGATTTGTGGCTTAAAAACGGCTGCTTCATATTTTACCTCTTTTTGCATCGTCACCGGATATGTTTGGCATTTTGTTGATTTGTGACTCTACAGTTCCTATGTCCCTTACTGTGATTGGATTTGAGTATTATGTCTTTGTTGTGTACCAAAATTTGAATAAATATTAATATTCTTTGTTTTTTTCTGATTGGTTCTGAGAGGGGAAACATTTCCACTTGTGTAAGGATCATACACTTCAATATGGATTATATACACAACGCCGGCGCTCCACACCGGGCGTGACCTTGTTTAAATGAATGTCGTTCTGATGGAAGAACGTCTCTGGGAGAAGCAGTCGTTGTACATCGTAGCAGAAGCTGCAGAGACCCGTTCGAACATTGGATTGTATTGCACTTGCGTAGACTTTGGTGGGCCTGCAGGCTCTCCGTCAATGTCCTCGACGTCCGCATCGTTCCCTTGGTCGTAGTCAAAGTGATTAGGACTGGATTGCTCGAGTGAAGCCGCACGCGGGGTGAGGTAAGCCCCATAATGAGAGGAAGAGCCACTTCCCACACGGTGGAGGACAGAGTCCTGCTCGTCACAGACGAGGATTGGCGTCCTGGGTCGTGACCTTGGTCTCCTTCGGTTGTAAGATGATCGACGAGATGAGTTGCGACCGTTAAAGCTCTTACTTCGTTGTGGCAACACAGTTGAATCTAGCAAGTGGGAGGCAAGAATTCTTTTAGTTTTAATGGGATTTTCAAGAATCCATTTGGGAAGGATAGACCCAAAGTGCCTTGGATCACGCAACATCGCCCTTTTGCTCATTGGAATCAACTCACCTTCCATGAACTGGAGATATGTCCGTACTTCTGGCAGGTGATTGAGGGAGGAGTAGGTCTTCTTCTCCTGCCTTACCAGTGACGGTGATGGATGGTCACCATAGGCTCCGCCGTGGTAATTTGACGGTTGACTGTAACGCCGAGAGAGATGGGGCACATCATCAACGTAGTTCTCTGCTCAAACAAAAACGAAGAACAGGCTCTTAGAGTGGAGATAGCATTCGAACATATGCTTATCTTAATGGACTCTCAGACATGAGTCTCCGCTTTCAAAGTAATGTCAAACAAACTGTCGCTATAAAGAAAGAGGCGTGCAAGGGGCTGTTGCGTCGTGTCATTGCGTAATTTACAACCTCTCGCGTGGTATGAGAAAAGTAAATGTTTGCTTTACGAGGGTCACTTGGACTTCTGGTCCGAAATGTTGTTCCGGCGGTCCCATGTACTGTGCTTTGTCTTCGACTCGACTGAGGGCTTGGATCTAAAGTGGGTATTATGCTCGTTAAGGCTTGGCGGTATTTTTCAAAAGGAATTCGTATCATGTCAGACTCACAGTTGAATCGCGTTGGTACTTGTTCTGGCTCAATTGAATTTCCGGATGCCCTGCGCCAGTTGCCATAAGCTGGTCCAGGACTGAGGCTTCTTCCATTGATTCCACGACCAAAGTCCCCCATTGGCCCTTAGGTTGCTGTCATTTGAAACAATAAGAGTAAGTGATAATACTTGGTGGAAGTTAGGTTGTGCCCTTGCTTGGCCACGTGGAAGTTAGTTACTAAATAAGTTGAATTTTGGCACCCAAGTGAACTTTGCCCTTGGTCAATGTGTATTTGGAAGTGAAAGACGAGGGACAAGGATGAGTTGCTTGGAGAGGGAAGTTTGAACGACTGGATGGAGGCAGGAAGGATATGAAGGTTCAAGTAGGGAATCCCTTGGCCAACTTTTCCTGACGGAAGGATGACAAAAATTGATGGAAGGAAAGTGTGGTGAATCTGCAAGTGGAGAAAGCAAAGGGAAAGTACGGCGGAAGGAGGAGGGAAAGTCGATAATTTGAGAGTGCACCACTGTCACATGAGCAGATGGACTCCGCTCGAAGCAGGGCGGTTGCAAACATACACACGAATTTGACTACAACGGCCACCGCCGCTTACTCCAAGGAGGCCCCTGTTAGTCAACAACTTCCAGGCACCGTCGTCGTCCTCCCACTTTACAAATCTCAGCCTTCCCCTCTTTAATTGATTTCCCAAGCTGTCATTCACCGTTTCAACAAAATTCCTCAGGTGGAAAGTTACCTTCCACTTGGACTCCTTGCTCCCAATTCCATCTCAGCTCACGGAAACGTTAATAATTTCATTCTGATTAAAAATACGGGGACAAATACACGACGTCGAGGATTTTTATTTTTCGAATCCAAAGGAAAATAAAGTTCCAAAAGTTCCAAGGAACTTTCCAAGTTTAAAGCTTGAGAAGATTGGAAAGAGCCTTTGATCCTTAAATGCCAAGTCACTCTCACCCAATCAGTCAGTCGTATCCTGATTGAATCTAATTTCCTCCGTCCTAATTAACTTGTCTTCAAGGAACCCATTCATTGATTTTGTTTATTACAAACCACTCAAGGAATATTGATTTTCTCTGTTTGTATCTCAGCCAAGTCCGGGCATTCCTTTTTCAGTTCAAAGTCCTAATAAACTCAACTCTGTCAGTCCTCAGGGCCTCCGGATGAGATCCAAGTAAAGAGGTTCAAACTGAAGGATAAAGTTGATTCCACGCTTATAGCGGAGCTCCGTGTCCTCTCGCAAAACAAACTTGTATTTGAGCATCATTCGAGCAATGGAGCAGCGGAGACCTTCGTATGCAAACCGGATCCCAATGCAACTACGGTGGCCAAATCCAAAACTAAGTAAATGCGTATGGATCCAGGCTACCCTTGTTCTCGGGTAAAAATCTATCCGGAATAAATTCATCCGGGTGAGAATAGTATACGGGATCTCTGTTGACGGCCCATGAAGCTATCATTACCACCACCCCTTTTGGAATTGTGATTCCTCGCTCTGGATCTGTCCAAGTCTTGTTACAAACACGCTCAGGACGGATGAGGACAGAGTAGAGGCGGGAGACTTCAAGTATACAAGCATTCAAGTATTGCATTTGTTGAAGGACTTGGTAGTCCAACTCATCTCCGTGTTCCAGAGTCTCCTTGATTTCCGCGTAGAGCTTTTCTTGGATATGCGGGGCCTTAGCTAGGTGGTATGCCAAAAAGCTCATGTGAGAGCTGATTCGATCAAATCCTGCCAGGAACAGATTTACTCCTTGGCCAAGAATAGTGTCACTGGTGATCCCAAGCTGCCGGAAAAGAGGACTGGCTAACTTTTGAAAACATTGGACCATGATGTCACCATAGTCTCCTAGAGAAGTGCCTGATTGGGTACGGGACTTGATCAGTTCCAGAAATCGGTCTGGCAAGGCTTGGTCGAGGACAAGCGTTGGAGAGAACTTGGACAGGAATGGGAAAGCCACTGAAAGAATTCCGGAAATTAATGGCGTGGTTTGTAATTTGAATTGAAATGGTTCTCACGAGTCCACACGTAGAATTGTGATATCTCCTGACCATCCCCAATCAGTTTCTTGCAAGCCTCATAAAAACGATTGTCTGCGACTGGGTCAGTCTCCATTGACAGCATTGCTCTTCCTATTATATCAACTGTATAAGTGCAGAACCTCCTGTGATGGAAATTAATGGAAGAAACTTTAGCCAATTTCTCCCTTGGATCGCATTAGCATTCAGCAAAGTATTTTTCTTCGTTTGCTTACTCTCTCGTGTCAATCCGAATTCGATTTGTGGGCTGGAGCCGTACGTCTTCTTCCAATTTGGCCATGAACGTGTCCATTGAGTGTTTGAACACTTCGTTCGTGTATTGCTTAATTTTCCCAAGTGAAAATAGTTTCGTCTGCGTCGCTCGCATTGTCTTCCATTTTTCACCTGGAAGAAAGTCCAAGATCTGATTGAGAATTGGAGATCCGAATTCAAGAGGTAATCGGTCATAAAAGTGGAAGTTGTGCTTGACCCAAATGTCTCGAATTAAGCTTGTATCGGCGATGAAAACGATTGGCGTTCTTCCCTGGTAGTACTGCACATGAAATATACTAGCCTTGCATTGGATCAAAATGGAGGCTTAAGTTATTTGGAAACTTACGCCCCAGACTGGGCCATATTTCCGAAACCTTTTAATGTCTTCCAAGTGCTGTATTTTTGTGTGGAGATTCGGGACACTTCCAAGTATAAAGGAAGGAGGCATCACAGGGAAGCCCAAGTTCTCCAGTACTCCATAGTTCCACCGGGCGTAAATAATTAGAGAGGAAATCAATACAATTAGCAGTAGGGTGATGAGGATCAAGGCAGCTAGCAACATCCTTCTAATTCCATCGATTGACTAACACGGATACTTTTTGCGGAAGAATTCTGTAATTTTATAGCGATGCCTATATACTCATATTCCATTGTATCATAAAACTCAGGAAGTGTGCTTCAAGTTCAACTTGATCAATCAACTTGATTTTCAAGTTGATCTTTCATCCCGTTCGAACACGTATCTCAAGTAGCTTTATGCTCAGTTTTTCGGTTGTTAGCAACAAGATAAGCGTCGACGAGCCTTCCTCATCAGCATCATTCCCCAGTGGAGGAATTCAATGACATGGATTTACATAATGCTCACCTTCAGAATGAAAGTCAAAGTTTCTCTCATGCTTAAAGAGATTCTGCTAATCATCCCTTCACACGGTAACACATTGTTAGCCTCATGGCCTTGTGCTCGCAAGGTACAAAAAGGAAATGAGCTCAGCACACTTCCTGAGTTTTATGATACAATGGAATATGAGTATATAGGCATCGCTATAAAATTACAGAATTCTTCCGCAAAAAGTAAAATTTTGATGCTGCATAGGTGCTAACTGAAGTGGCCAATCCCAATTTCGTATGCAGTGTGGTACACTCCACAATGCAACGTGGCAGGACGAGTTATTGTGAAAAAAGACATGCTTTAGTGTGCGAAACTGAACTCAAAAGATCAAAAGTTCATTATAGTGACGTAACTGTGTTGATAAGATTTGGGATATATTGTATTAAGGCAACCGGTTTCCATTCGTTGATTCACAGTGCTTGTTAGGATCTCAAACATGGAATACGAAATCATTTTGGAGCGGATTCGAAAAGCTGCCCAAGTGGCTTGGGAAGTTGTACTTTTGCTGGGCGTGATAGTTACCACTTATGCCGAGAGACTGTTCCGTTTAGTAGTTCCAAGGGAACTGAAATCCATCAAGGGAGAAGTCATTTTGGTAAGGATTTCTAACTAATCTGGCCAGATGTCATGACTCATTCCTGTCCTTCAGTTGACAGGCGCTGGGAACGGAATCGGGAAACAGATTGCGCATGAGTTGACTGGTACAGGTGCGATTGTCGTGTGCTGGGACATTGAGGAAGAACTGAATAACAAAACTGTTGCCGAATTGAAACGAAAAGGAACCAAGGCGTTCGGCTACACTGTCGATATTTCTGTAAAAGAGAACGTCCAAAAGGCTGCAGAGTTGGTGAGATTTCCACTTTTTTCATTTTATTATCTTGACGTAACTTTGTATCCTTGAAATTGCTCAATTGCCAATTAGTGCTCATTCAGCTTTGATTTTTCTTTGATAAGGTGCGATCTGAAGTGGGGGATGTTACCGTCGTTTTTAATAACGCCGGGATCGGCACCAATGGGTATTTCTTGGATTCCAAGGACGGAGAACTGGAGAAAGCCTTCCACGTGAACATTTTCTCACACTTTCACATTCTCAAGGAATTTTTACCCAAAATGGTGTCCAATGGGCGTGGCCATGTTGTGACGACGGCGTCGCTCTCATCATACATCCCTTGCAAAGAGCTCGCAGCTTATGCCGCTTCAAAGCACGCAGTCACAGGGTTCATTGACAGTCTCCGTCAAGAAATGAGAGACCATCCGTCCAAGCCTGACATCAAATTCACCACCGTCTATCCAGCGTTTGTACAAACTAGGCTCCTAAATGGGATCCTACTCCAACCAAAGTAAGGGCGCAGTCGTGGTTTCCCATTGCTGTTTGGACAGTTGAATTCAAATATTAATCACCAACTCTAATTTAGATATTCCATGGCAAGCCTTATGACTCCAGAGTACGTTGGGAAGAAGGCAGTTGAAGGATTTCGCCAAAACTACGAACATGTCTGTCTCCCTCCAGCCACAGTAATCCTTGTCTTTCTCACGTAAGCGACACAACTGCCAAATTCTAATGTTAATTCAAACTTTACAAACCTTTGATCACCAGCTCCTTTCTACCATTCACCGTCACTTCAAAGTTGCAGACTGGGCTTTTTAACATTGAGGTTGAGCGAGATTCCTCAGTTGTCCACGGAGTCAGGAAACCTAAACAAAACTAAATCAGCAGAATAAAAATGTCAAAGTTTCATCTAAAGGAAAAAGGACGAATTTAATATTTAATTATTCCTAGTCGTACGCTAAAACTGCTACTAAATTCTCCAAACTGCAGCTACGAAGAAGCAAGACGAGTAACAGCAGCTGCATTGGGTTTCCTCAAAAGATCATTATCATCAAAGATATAATTATCAAGAACTAATTAAGATATCCAGGGAATGAGATGCTAAACGGTAATTAATTACCCAATCCCCATCCCTCTGAATAAGTTTAATAAACCACGGCGAACTAAGATGACAATTGCAAAGAACTGGCGGGCCACTAACGCCTTTTGTCATAAGAAAATCTATCTTTCGTTTCCGCCCCTTTCTCCCGAGAGATGCCGCCTGTAAGACG
>VNWY01000235.1:0-62812 GCA_009869845.1 Pseudachorutes palmiensis
TCTATACAAATGAGTACCATAATATTCTGATATAACTTGCCAATTTCATACAGAATTTATTCATGACTCATGAGTGACTTGTCAATGAAAAACTCTCCCATTGCGGTAGTAAACAAAGGCAAAAAAGTGTTCATTTTCATTCCAATGCAAGATATCCCTTTCCATTCATTGGCTTTATCTTTTGACCTTGGGAGATTTCTGCAAACTCTGAAGATGAGTCAGGAGGGTAACAATGGGTTGTCAGAAATAAACTGAGTCACACATTTCCATACTTCCAATTCTGTTTTCCAATAGCCAAAAACAAGTCTGCTTTTTTCGATGTTAAAACGAATTTACATCTCATTCACCGCGTTCAGAGTTGACTTTATCCGTTTCAATCAATAATCATACCTTCGTCCTTGCTTAATTAGTTCTAAAGTAAACTGTAACAATTTCATAAAAAGCTTGTAAAGTAAACATCGTTGCTTTTTTCGTATTTTAATTCATAAATGCACCGAATGGTCGGTGTTTTTTGTAAGGCTTGAAAGTGGTTGGTGTTGATCTCATGAATAAAAGCTCGTGCTGTAGATCAACACTTGCAGTTCCCATTCATACTTTGCAGCCGGCAGAATATATTACAAACGTCTGGATTATTTTTAGAATTTCAATTTCTTATCCAAAGGACTTTTGTTGAAGGACTGTTTAGACTCTAGTTCAGAATTGACAAGACAAGGTCTACAGACGAATTATTTAATTGTAATTCCCACGCCCTTCATTCCAACTGTTATCAGCCCCTGGAGAAAATGAACATTCAATCGTAAGAAATTAGATTTAAACACTTATTGCATTTTTACACCAAGAAAACAACCATTGGATGATTAATTGTACTAATTCATTTGTAATAATATTCTAGGGAATTGATTAGCCCAGAAGACCAGGATGCATTTGTGAATCATCCTTTATTCATGGAGATAGCCAAGGGCACCCTGCCCCTGGAGAAGTACATCCATTTGATCCAGCAGGACTACTTGTACCTCCGTGGCTTCTATGCTGCTTATGCAGCAATGGCACATAAGGAAACTGACGACGACTTAAAAACAAGCTTGTTGAAGAATCCAAAGACAAAATATGATTTCCTGGAGGGGCAAATGGATGGATACAACTACGGAGCAATGGCTTCCTACACTTATGGTATCAAATTAAATAAATGTACTTCTATTCTTTAGTTTTAATTTAAATTAACAGGATATGTCCAGCATTTAATGAGCATTGCAAAGAACCGACCAGTTGCCGAAGGACTTGCATCAGTCTACCCATGCTACTTCCTCTGGGACCAATTGGGCAAGAACATGGACAAAGTGGCAAAGGAACACTCCAATGGTCCCAATCCCTACAAAGAATTTGTAGATGCACAAGACTATTCAGCAACAATGCCGAAAATTAACAAATTGGTTAACATTTATTACCAACTTTGTGACCCCGAGGGGAAGGAACGAATGATCCAAGTCATCAAGCAAAGCATCAAATACGAACTCCAATTCGCTGATGGAATCTACAGGGAACTTTAAACTCCTTCTACCATCCAATTGAGATTCCATTCCTGCAGCTTACATTCTTCATTCACCTGATTCACTTAACTGTTACAACCTTATTCCCTTCAACCTATCAAATCTAAACTGTAATGTAAACTGAATGGATCAAAAACTTTTCCTGTTATTCACATTATTTGACAAATTCCTAGTTTCTTGTCATTCTGTGAATGACAATCTTTTTGATTTCTACTTCTACGAACTGGATTATCTTAAATTAACGATGAAGATTAAAGTTTGATGCTGAGAAGGCGTGTATAGTTATGAACGCAAATTTCAGCAGAACTTGAACCCTCTGGAAAAAGGTCAAAAGATAGAAAAGACTGACGAATGTGAACGTCATGAATCAAAATATTATGATTTAGTCATCCAATTTGGAAGAATTGCGTTTATCGCTTGTTGTTTATGAACATTTGGCTTCATTTAATCTCCTTTATATAAAGTATGACCACAAGGATGCACTTGTGTGCAGTTCAACTCTTCCTCTGCTCTTGGAAACAAGAATAGAATCTATTTCTAGAAACCAATTGCATCGTATCCTGTGCAAAAAAACTGCACTTTTGTGCTCAGAAGTTGGCAAAGGTTTAAATAAGTGGAAGAAATGAGCATCCAATGGTAAGAAAGGTTACTGACCTCCCTTCATCAATTACTATTTGAATGAAAATAAATTAATTCACTCGTCACACAGGGAACTAATCAACCCAGAAGACCAAGAAGCCTTTGTGAGCCATCCTTTATTCACTGAGATTGCAATGGGGACTCTGCCATTCCCAAAGTTCATTCACTTGATACAGCAGGACTACTTGTACATGCGTGGATACTACGCAGCATTTGCAGCAATGGCTGAAAACGAGTCCAATCCAGAATTAAAGGCAAACCTCATTAGGAATCCTCGGGTCAAGTACGAATTCATGGAAGAGCAGATGGATGGATACAATTATGGGGTCATTGCTTCATACACTTATGGTAACAACAAAACTATAATTCAACTAATCTACCAATTGAATGTTTCATTTACTTTTAGCCTACGTCAACCATTTGATAACCATTGCAAGGAACAGACCCGTGTCTGAAGCATTAGCTGCCGTTTTCCCATGTTACTTTCTCTGGCACGAAATGGGGAAGAGGATGAATGACATTGCACATGCGCATTTTGGGTCGAATGAACCACACCCTTACCAAGGTTTTGTAGAAGCCCAAGGTCCTTCTGGAACTGTTCCTAAAATCATAAATTCAATCAACACGTACTACCAGAAGCTCTGATGCAGAAGGGAAGGCAAGGATGGTCGAAGTAATGAAGCAAAGTATCAAATACGAACTACAATTTGCCGATGGAGTTTACAGGGAACTTTAAATCATAATCTAATTAAATTAAATAAAATTCTTGCTTCCACTACCCTCTAGTTCATAAGTCACAAACCAATTTTTATTAATTTGACCCCAACTGAGACTAAATTTTTGTTGACTTTTTGAGACTAAAAATTTAGTTTTAGACATATTTGACCCTAACTTTGATCGTACTCTCCGATCTCTTGCCAAAGTTCAGCGTACTCTCAAGCTGGCGGCCTCGTAAGAATTCCCCCACTGTCGTTTCCAATTCTCCAATGGTGTCATCCCTCTCCAGTGTCTCTTCATCATACAGATGGAACTTCAAACGGCAATCATCTCGGACATTCGGAAACTGAAGATGGGAAATGAAGATAAATTCTTGAATAATAAAGTTAATTGGGACTTACGCGATGTGACCAGTTCCACACTGGGTTCAAGTTGCTCCTCACTGTATTAGTTTCCTTCTTTGTTTTGCATACGGTGACAGACATGTAAGCATCAGTGGAGAAAGTGTCCATTTTCTTCACTTTCCCACCAACCACTTCTACCAGCAAGTCCCTGCTGTAGACAAAAGACACGAAACACAAGAGCAATGAGCCAATGAGAACATTGGAAGTCATGGTGACTGCTGGTGACAATGGAAGGGAATGTGGCTATGGATAAAACAAAGTCTACTTTTTGACCTCATTTGGAACCCCCTGCTGGATTCTAAATCACAATCTCAATTGAAATAAATTAAAAGTTCAATTAGCAGGACAAATACGCAGAAAAGGAGCAAAGTTTCTTAGCCAAGTGGAGTAATTAAAGTGTGGCCATGAAAGAATTTAAGAGAGGAATTGGAATCATGTTGATTAGCTGGTAGAAAACTAATAAGAAAAGAATCACAGGACCTTGGACAGAACTAATGACCTCGAAAGCATTATTTCTTTGACCAATCACCTTCCAGTGTAAGGACAAAGATGATATTCCACATTCCATCATTCAGATCAGGGGAATTGGAGTTCAATATAGTGAAGGTCATCTTGTCAGTATACCAAAATGGATAAAATTAGTTTGGAATAGCTGGAAACCCATAATTTTCAAAACAGTTTATTATTGACAACTTGGTATATTTCAGAAATTATAGGGCTTGAGATATTAGAGACTTTGAAGAGCCACGTGAACAGTAATATTTTTAGAAACAAGAGCTACGTCATTTTACAGTTACAGGAATACACTGAAACTGAAAGCAGCTGGACTACGAGGGTAAGATTAGACAAAGTGGGTTCAGCTACTTTTTAATATTTTATATTTATTGATTTATTGAGAAGGATTTTAATTATTTTGACCAAAGCCACACGCTCATGTCCTAGATAGAAAGACCAACAGCGTCATTAAAAGTTTTTGAAAAATTTTTCCAAAGGAGCATAATGGTAGGAATACTGAAAATAAGAGAGGAAATAACTGCAATTACTTCTTGAAAGACACAAATTAGAAAACCTCTTGCCACGAACAATATTTAGCGACACGAACAGCATTTTCAGCTGAATTTCTTTTATCTTTGCCATACTGTCTACTGCTTGCTATTGAATTTTCTCCTACCAGAAGAATACTTTCTGAAGCAGGATGTTCAGCGCCTCAGCTAGCTTTGTGATT
Source organism: Pseudachorutes palmiensis (assembly GCA_009869845.1). Classification (NCBI taxonomy): domain Eukaryota; kingdom Metazoa; phylum Arthropoda; class Collembola; order Poduromorpha; family Neanuridae; genus Pseudachorutes; species Pseudachorutes palmiensis. Next base: position 4,533 of record VNWY01000235.1, read on the forward strand.
TTAGGGTTTATTTCAACCACTGTAGTCCAATCAATTGAATATGCAATTGACCTCAACGGGTTCTTAGCCCACGCAGAGCATTGCCACGCCAACGTCATTTTCTTCAAGTACTTTGACATTGTCCCGTTCAAGTACCCAGTTGTAATTTCATCTGACAAGAAGGATGAAACCAAGGACGACGGAACTTGCAAGACTAGTCCTGCTACAGTCTCTTCTTTAGACGCTGCTGTAGATCGTCCTTGCCCACGAGTCCTTCGCAACTTCCACACCAAAGGAGTGCTTTGCGTATCTGTAACTTTAGTTCATTCTAATACGAATTACCACCTGGAAAAGGCATATGCATAATTTGTACTCTAACTGGGACAAATACGACTACATGACACAAGGCATTTCCAAGAGGGTTGGGAAAAGACAGTCTGAAATCATCCAACTCCGTCCGGCACGCCTCTTCCCGTCGTTCACAATAATCCAAGTCCTTTTGACACCACGACTCAAACTCCACATCTGGCAGCACTTCAATGGTCGGCCTTATGTCATCCGTGATCCGAAACACAATTACTACGAAGTCAGTACACGACCTTTACTCGTCATAGCAAACACAGATGGCCCTTACCCAGAGAGGATGATTGCAGAACATGGTGTTTATTATGTCGACATGACCAACCAAGAACGCAAATGGTTACCTACTCATATAGCCCTTGGTGATTCTGGTCTAGATCGCAAGGCTTACACTCGACTGTACGACTACTATGCTTCACACTGTCTCAAAGTTCACATCAGACTTGAACGTAGCAGTGACGTCTTGTCACAACGAGAGTATGGAAGCAGTCTTGTCACTTATTTACAATCAACGTTTAACTCTAGCATTGGAAAGAACCCATTGCAGTTGGACATCTCGTATGCAGAAGTAGATGGAGCTATAAAGTACAAGTCAGTTGATAGTAGAACGTATTTCCAACCTTTGCATCATCGATCAATGCAAGGAGTAAGTTGTGCACGACTTCAAAGCTTTCTATCATTCAGCGAGTATCTCACACCTTACGACGCATTCGTCTGGTTAATGGCAATCTTGTCATTTGTGGTTATAGCACTAATCATTCAACTCCAACTTAAGGTTCACAAACAAAATGGCCATCCAGTCTTCTTCATTGTTGGAGCAATGCTTGAAAACACTGCAAAGCTGCCTACTAGGATCCGAAATGTGACCAGTACTCGGTGGATCTTGGCTGGTTTCCTTACTGTTGGAATTGTTCTATCGAATGGCTACAAGGGAGTCATCATTACTTCAATTGTGAAACCATTTGACAAGTTTGGGATGGAAATGTTAGTAGACTCAATCACCAATAACTTTACCTTTCTGGTAGACGTGAGTGTGGAACCCAAGTCGAAGAATAGCTACACTAAGTGTTGCACACAGAAGGAAGGACTGTTGATTAAAAGTAAAGAAAGTAACATTACATGTAGGGAAAAAGTAGTGGAGGAAGCGGGTTACTTTAGTAAGATTTGGAGAGCTACGGAAGAAATCCAAATGCGTTTTAGAGCCATTGCTTCCGGTGGGATGGATAACATTGAAGTAAATGATTTGGACTCGGTTGAAAACAAATGGTTGGTACAACTCTATCGTTTCATGAGTCCTCCGCAGTGCGGCGCTGAACTCATACCTGAACTCCTACGCTGCGATGACTCTGTCTTTGTGTCATTCGAAGAAGAGGAAATCAGTAATTTACTTGCGTTGTCAAAAGACGGGATTGGGAAGTTCAAGGACTTGTACAGAATCAAGGACCCTGGACTTTACTTCCCAGCAACTATCGCTGGATTTCAGGTCACTGGACTCATCTTTGCAACGAATCTCATCAAAAGGAATTCAAAGGTGCTCGTCGAATCTGGCACTTTTGATTACCTCCAAGAAAGCGTTGCGCAGAAATATCGAGACAAAGGGCTTCGATTGGCCCATTCTCTCCAGCAAAGAAAAGGCGTGACTAAAGAAGTTGGATTGGGTATTAACAGTAAAGTTGGAACAGTGTTTATCATGTATGTAACCTTCATTGGGATCTCAAGCGTTTGGTTTGTATTTGAACACATCCGGAGATGTTTCACAATCCTCCTTAAATCGAGTCCTAAAGGAAGTGTTGTGGGGAAAAGTGTGATTGTAGTATCAAATGTTGCTCCATTAGCAGATCCTAAAGAAGTTGAGGAAGAATTAATTGTAAATTAAAATCAAACTTTATTTAGAATTTAATTCCAGGCTGTTAGGTACTTTTCCAGGGGTTATCAATTTGTGTAGCAACTGTGCATGTAAGGATGAGTCAACAATTTAAGCAGAATTCCTAATCACCATACTTAAATATGCTAAACCTTTTATCTCTTTTCTTCTGAAGTGTTGATGCAATTTTAATATAAATTAAACTGAAAGTCACCTTTAATGTCCAATTTATAAAATTCCATTCTTCAAAGAGCAGTTCAAGTACCAGAATGGCTTGTTCTCTGTTGCAATTGCTTTTAGTCTGCCTCCTGTACGCCTGCGTCCAACCCTGTTTCTCATACGAAGTGAACCCTGATTGGACCTTCACTGAAACGATAGAGAGGATCCCAATTGGCCTTCATTTTGAAAACAAAACCGTTCATCATCCACTCTACGAAGGAATTGGCTATGGGACTCTGCCATTATCAAAATTCAAGGTGCTCATTCAACAGGATGACCTTTACGTCCAAGCTTACTTGAAGAACTTCAAAATCCTTGCCAGTCGAGAGAAGAATGAGACACGGAAGGAGTATTTGGACTCAATTGGTGACGAGGCTGAAGGGTACTTGGAAGTATTCGGGAGTTACTACAAACAATTCAGTTTTACCAACACATCAGAAATGACACCGTCAACGCTTGGTAAATTATTTTCAACTAATATAATATAAATAAATTACAAGGGAATTCTTTTGTTTTGCAGAATACGCGGGACGTGAGCGCCTGACAGCAATGTCGGAACACATTGGTATTTCCCTTGCAGACCTCTACCCTTGTTTCAGCGTTTGGGCCAAAATGGCTCCCCATGTGAAGCGTCTAAGCGAAAGTCCTGGAAGTATCAAACCGAATCCCTACCAGACATTCATTGACGGAATTCAGTCCCCACCGGACTCTACAAAGACAAAGGAATTCACTAAATTTGTTGATGTTTACTACTCTGAGCTCAACAGTTCTGTCCTTCGTCAACGGATGATTGACGCATACCTAAAGGGAGTGGAGTTCGAGTACAGTTTTGCTACTGGGATTTTCCAGTATGAAAGCAGTATGGAGATTCTTCCAGAAGTTCAAAAGCAAGTCCTCGACCACCCCCTGTACAATCAGATTGGACTTGGAACTCTTCCACTGGAAAAGTACATGGCACTGATTCAACAGGACTATCTCTATATGAAAGGATTCTACGGCGCATACTCAGTAATGGAACAAAAGGAAACTGACCCGGAGCTTAGAGCTAAGCTTCTCAAGAATCCAAAGTCAGTGTTTGACTTCATGGAAGGACAAATGAAGGAGCTTCATTTCGAACAACCGATGAACGTACTGCCTTCTACGAACGGTAAAAGCAAAACAGGCAAACGCCTGTCCTTATGTACGGTTTGCTTAAATTAGTTTTGTTTTGTTTTGTTATTAGCATACGTGACTCATCTTTTAACAGTGGCGAAGAATCGTCCAGTTGCCGAAGGACTGTCAGCACTCTACCCCTGCTACTTCCTCTGGAGTAAATTCGGAATCAAAATTAATCAGATTGCTCGTGAGCATTACCCAGCCCTTGAATCCCACCCATACAAGGCCTTCCTTGATACCATCAGTGCTGAAAACTTCCCAATTGACAAAATCGAGAAACTGTTGGCCGAATACTACAAGGACGCGTCGCTCGAAACAAAGTACAGGATGCTTCAAACGATTAAGAAAAGTGTGAGCCACGAACTCCAATTTGCTACTGGGGTTTATGCAGAGATTCATCAGTAACAATGTTGGCGGTTGCTAATATTTATCGATATGCGAAATTATAACTAAATATGATTATTGTTCAGTAACACTCAGTCTTACCATCTATTGGAAACTGTGACTGTTTTCTTTCACAACTCTTCAACTTTGAACTCTTTGAGGATTTCTGGAGTATCGGGCAGCTTGGAAAGTTCGTCGATGAAAGCAGCCCGGAAAGTTCCAGGCCCTTGGACATCCTCCCTTTCACCCGCACGTTCTCCAGCAAGATTCATACAAAGGAGCCTAAAATTAGAATTTATTAGAAATGACACTGAAATTAGTTTTATTTTTAAATTACCCTGCCACCGCTGCTGCAAAATGGTCATTGGAAATGCCTGCGAATGACCCGATGGCAGCAGTAGCCATGCACCCTGACCCTGTGATTTGTGGTTGATATGGATGGCCATTACGAATAGCCACAGTTCGCTTCCCGTCTGAAACGTAGTCAACTTTCCCCGTCATCGCTACTACGCAATCTGAAAAATAGTGATAGAAAAGATTTCAATTGTAGTGAAAAGAGAGTAATTTTTGTCTTACTTTCGCGATTGGCGAGGCTTCTGACAAGTTCTGCAGGATTAGTCAAGCCTCCATCCACACTGTCCACTCCACGCATCGTAACTGTCTCGTTGGCCCCTGTGCACCCAACGATATCCGCCACAGTTGAAATTTCACCATAATTTCCCTTGATAATATCAACCTCCACTGAATTTAGGATTTGGCGTGTAGTTTCTCGACGTAGTTGCGATGCTCCTGCCCCTACAGGATCAAAAACAACCGGCTTGGACTGAGAATTTGCATGAGATCCTGTAAATCAAAATAATATTCGTGTTTACAGTTACAATTTATGAAGGGATTTGGTAAAATTGACGACTCACCAGCTTTGAGCATGTACTCGACGAAAGAGTCGTTGAGAGTTCCAATGTTGAGCACAAGGGAGGAAATTACTTTGGACAAATCTTCAGCCTCGTTCATGTCACATGACATGATTGGAGATCCACCCAGTGCCAGTGTACAGTTCGCAGTGTCATTCATAACGACAAAGTTGGTAATGTGAAGAGTCAGTGGACATAATTGGCGTAAAGTGGTGAGTAACTGAGGCACTGAGGAAAGGACTTCGGGAACACTTGAAGCCGAACGTGGTGACTTTGGAATCCGGCCAACATTGACTCTTTTTAATAAACCGGCTGAAGCTGCTGTGGCACTTGGGGCACCTACGATAGCAGAAACGACAGCCACTCCATCGAGCATGCGTCCATTTGATGCAACAGATGAACTAATCAGTCGCTGAACATTGTCCTCTCGAATCCCTCCAATTGCAACAGTTTTAAGCGGGTGACTCTCTGGAATAGATTCAAGTATTTCTCTGACCCCGATGTGTCCAAGAAATGGTTTATCAATTTTCTTCGTCTCCGTTGGGTAGCATATTTGGATCCCAATATAATCAGCCCCATCCTCGATAGCTTTCTGAGTATGTTTCGTATTTTCAACAGAAACACCGATGATTTTATTCGGACCAATCCTTTCACGGGCTTCAGAGCAGGACATATCATCTTGGCCAATATGTAAACCCTCTGCATCAGTTGCAAGTAGGACATCAATATTGTCGTTAATGATAAGTGGCACACCGTGCTGTAAAACAATTTTACACAAATATTATAAATGCAAACTTTCTCATAAGAACTGTGGATTATTTACCCTTCTTGTCACTTTGTGGATATCTTTAGCTATTTGTATAAATTCATCAGTTCTCCGGTGTTTCTCTCGGATTTGGACAATCGTAGTTCCTCCCAGTATTGCATCTTCAACACTCTGAGCCAATGATCGTTGCGGGTGATTGAGTCCAGAGTCCGTGACTAGGTAAAGACTATAATCAATTCGTTCAAGGAGCTTCAATTTGCACGTTTTGGACTCAAATCTTGCGTCACTTTTAACACTTGGTCTGGTACAGAAGGAATGTGGACGAAGTGACCAAGACCAAGGATTATTCCAAAGCTTCCTACAAATACACAAGACATTTTCCATTCATTAGTTCACAAGTTCAACTTTGCATTATAAAAATATGTAAATAGCTTAACTGAGTTACTGAGTAAATATTTAGCTTATACAGTAACACTGACCCGGCGATGACCCTTAATTTGCTTCCGACCATCCCAACTGGATGCGATAGTATGATGTGTTTCAGCAGAGCCAAGTGGAAAATCATTAACTGAAGTTAACGACCGAAGCAATTAAAATAACTTCCTTAAACTCCCCAAAATAATCAAGCATTTTGGAACTCACTCAAGAAAGACGGCAGAAGAAAGTAGCCCCCAAGCTGACTTAAGTTAGCTCCCAACCACGTTGGGCATAAGGGTTGATTATTTCCGCTATTAATTGTCACTAATTGTCACTAATTGTCTAAATACTTATTATTCATGGTATTATTTGTGGCATAATACACGCTTATAGTAAACAATTTAACATTTAAGACTAAACATTCATTAGAAACTACATTTTTATAAATGGAAAATTAACAGTCTTACGTGGTATCCACATTTAGAGCAAACGGGCTAAAACAAATAGTTTTTACAGAGGAAAGGAAGGAAAAGAAATATGTCAATATACCCATGACTTTTAGAGTTAACTTTATTTGATAAAATGTCACTCCGAAAGGTAACTGCACGTGCTTTTTATAATTCTTCATTCCATTTAGTTTCCACGATTTCAGCCCTCTCAATTCATTAGTTATCATGTAATTTTACAACTTGAACTTTGGGACTGTGTATGACCTCATTCGGATTACATGTTCCAAAATCATGTTTTCATGTCTAGGCAATCATGTAACTTGGCATATTCAAAGTTAAATGAAAAGCCCCCATGCTGTAAAACCGAACCACATAAGCTAAATGTTAGCAACTACCCGTTATTACCGTCAAATCTAAATTGGTAATAACTTTTTATCAGTTCCCATGTAAAGCCTTGAAATTATCACTTTATAATGATAAATGATAAATGTAAGCATAATGTTAATATCACCAGTGGCGATAAACTTTTCATAGTCGATGTTCAATACCATGTTTTGACATTTTCCTTTGAAATAAAAAATTCATTAGTTGTCTTTGAATGCGGATGCTGTGGTTTTGAAATTTAATTTTAAAAATTGACTTCAGACTTTGTAGAACTGGTTTCATTACAATTAAATATGATCATAAAATGTACTTTGCACCATGGTTCAATGCAGCCAAATTTTTTATTCATCATTGTGGAATATTTTTTTCCGCTGTTATTAACGCCACCGCCACAGTTTAGATTCAGAAGCAAAATGGAAATGCACTGTTTGATGGATTACGTTGTTAACAATAAAAAAAAAATTAATCCTTTTATTTTTTTTTAGTTCTTTTATTTTTTTTAATTTTTCATTTATATTAATATAATTATATATAATATTAATTTTTTGAATAAAAGGGGCTAATCCTGACACTTGAACCAGGAAGGAGCTAACTTATGGTCCATGGGGAGCATTCCTGCTCAACGCTTATCTAATTACCGCCACAAATCCTCAAAATCATTTTCATCACTCCTCTCAACCGCACGCTTTGTCTCCAATTCCAGACTTTAATTCCCAATGCAATTGACCCAAGTTGACATTTAAAAACATCCAAATTTTATGCACCCAAAACAGCTCAAGTTACTCCATTTATTTCTCAACTAATTTAAGAATTTTTTACGCAGAATCCATAGGCTGCTGAAGCTTTACCGTATTCCATCGGAACCGTGCAAACGTATCCTTCTTCACACCCTACGGCGTATACATTGGAAGGAGCGTTAGCAGGGTGTGGGAAAAATGCATCTCCTTTATCAGCAATGCTTTCGTTCGCATCCAAAGGAAAAATTCCACAGCGTCCATTTTTCTTTGCAGCGCACATTTTAGACTTGCCATTCCACTTGAGTGAAGAATCAAAACATTCACAGCTTCGCTTAACGCAAGCTAAGCCTTGGTCGTAATTGCACATAATCATCATCGAGTCCATGGAGCAATTGCTTCCCTGATGAAGTACGCATCGTCTACTGGATTCCAACAACGATCCTTCTTCGCAGGTGCAACGACCGCCTTTACAATGGCTCCCGGATTCGCAACTCGGCTTCTTGTTTTCCACGCATTTTGCCCCCGGGACGAGCAAGCAACCGTCCACTGGTTTCTTTCCTGCTCTTTGAATCGTACTCTTCTCGCACTGGCAAACTCCATTCACGCATTGCAGGGATAGTTCAGAGTTGCAGGGAGAACTGGCTGAGCAAGCGGCGTGGTATCTCCCGAAACATCTTCCCTTTGAATCTGCTTCATACCCAGGAATACAAGAACAGCGTCCTTCACTCGAGTACAACGACCTCCCATCCTCATATTTCTCCACCTCGTATTTATTGTAGTATTCCGGATAGACCGACAGTTCCATTTTCCTCTTGTAAATGTTCAGGTTTTCGAGTCTTGACGAGCAGATGGCGTGTTTCCCACATTGATTTGTTCTGCCTGCAGAAGCACAAGGTTCACCCATGCGTATTATGCAAGTTTTTGAATCCTTATCGTATGTTGTCCCGTTTCCGGAGCAAAGGCATGTTCCATTGCAAACTAAACCTTTTCTTTCATCACAGGTCAAACCTTTCTTTGCCATCTCGGGTGAGCACGAGTCCATGTAGCCAAGAGTTGGAAGACAATTGGTTCTTGTCTCGTCTGGAATAAACCCATCGTCACAATGGCAGGAGTTGTACTGTTCGTTCTCGATTTGCGGAGATAAGCCTTGCATAATGGATTTTGGATACTTTTCATCCTCTTGCTTGCAACTAGAATTGTATGGACAAAGGCTTCCAAAATACTCTTCCGGTACGTCATTCCAGCAGTGCCCTTGATCAAGTTGGAGAATACACATTTTCCGTTCTTCATTGAACGCACTGTCCCATCCGCAGCCACAAACGTTATTTCCGCAAACGAGTCTTATAGCTGGATTACAAGTCCCATTTTCAGTCCTATCTTCATAGGAACAAGGTTTGCCAAGCTCAAGGTATTTCCCATCTACTTTGGCTAAATGGTTTAATAAACCCAACGACAGAATGACGGAGCAGGAACTTATCGCGTTCATTGCTTTGATCACGACTGCTGACATGAAGGGGAGTGCAGCTTTCCTTCTGCTGAGGATATGGCCAAGGTTGTAGTCATTAATTTGTTTTGGGGTTCTGGAATTTCATGGGATTAAACTGGCTCGATCATTTTCGAGGGTTATATTTGCTCAGGGCAGTAAAGCAATTGAATAGTTTAATGAATTTCCGGGCCAATGACGTCAACAGTATTACTGGCTGTAAGATTCATGGAGAACATATCATGGCAGCTGCTGTAAAGATCCAGAGTTATTTGAAGGGCTGTCCTTGTTGGAAACTATTCCTAGTCAGAATTTCAAGGGAAAGGGGTCAAGTCTAGTAGTATGGGGTCAATTCATGAATCCAATTCAGTAAAAGGTTATCATTCGAAACAGCTTCTGGAATAGCCAATGTAGTCTAGGTCGATAGATTAATTTAGAAATGTCCAACTGATTAAACTCTCGTTTCTTTGTTACAGCGAGGAACTATGTCACGAGACTATTAAATGCGAGGCATGTAAAAAGCCTATCAAGGCTATTCACGTCTATACGGATCCACATAGCCGGTTGACATTTCATCATGAGAAGTGTCATGGGTATCTTTCTGTTTTCTTCTAGAACTCCAAACTAGTCTTCAGGAGGATTCAAAACGAATGACTATAGATGTTGGCTAGTTTTTCTGCTGTTTTTGTTCTGTTGACTCTCAAACTGGTAGGTCAAAGGTAAAATGTCATCTGCAAAGTTATGATTACGTCAACGAGAGTTAGTAAGAACCACTAAGGTAATTAAAATCCGTGACTATAAAGATATATAATAACTCAGGGATGAACAAATGAAGGAAAGTTGGATGAATTTGTGACAACGATACGCAGCAATAAAAAACAACATTTCATAAATGCCCTCAACCATTTTTATTAAAGTAGAACCCAAAATAAACACAAAACTGAAGCATTTCGTCAATAGTCCAGGTTGAAAGTGTGATTTCTATTCTTTATTTTGGCATACAAATTCTGTCAAAATCCTTTGTTTTAGTGTTGTCGACATAGAGGCACTCTCCTTCGCAGCATTTGGTATTCTGGTCTTCACTGTCCGGGAAGCAACAGTTCACTGATCCAATTGGACAGCCGCAAGATTCTGCAAGTCATGTAGTTAATGAAATTATGTCTTGGAGCAATGAAAGGTAAAAGCATATTCCAAAATTAATTAAATTAAACAACCAAAAAGGTAAAAAGGCAAATTGCCTTCTGGAATTCCTTCCAGGTAAGACTTTGATTATGAGAAAATTACCGTTTTTAACAGGAGTTGCCTTTCCTTTGCATCCTCTTTGTTTTGAAGCTGCGGTGGTAATTAGAACCACCAGAAGAAGAGCCAGAACAGTAATCCTGAAGGAATTCATGCCGAGGAAGAATTGAAGTTAGAAGAATTTAGAATGGACGAAAGTTAGTTTCAAAAAGATGAAAGTGTAATTGAATTTGGGCTATTTCCCGACTACTAGTTTTGTAAGGTTTCAATTCGACCCAATTGATTTTAAACAAAAGAATTTCATCCCAGGGAATAAAGGATAGCGAAGCACTGTGGTCCCCAATCTCCTATTTTATATTCAATTTTCATCATCCCCATTATGAAAGCATATTGTTTTAATTCCATTGGAACCAGGTCCCACTAATCAATCAAATCTACTTGAATTTTAATGCTTCCTTAAAGTGGTTAAAAATAAATTCTATTCAAAGCGTGCTTCGAAACAGAAACCTTGTCCACGTTGAGGGGTCAACTGGAATCCTTATTTTTAGTAAATCTATACAAATGAGTACCATAATATTCTGATATAACTTGCCAATTTCATACAGAATTTATTCATGACTCATGAGTGACTTGTCAATGAAAAACTCTCCCATTGCGGTAGTAAACAAAGGCATACAAAGTGTTCATTTTCATTCCAATGCAAGAGATCCCTTTCCATTCATAAATTGGCTTTAATCTTTTGATCTTGGAAGATTTCTACAAACTCTGAAGATGAGCCAGGAGGGTTAACAATGGGTTGTTATTATTATTATTCAGAGACACAAAGTGGCTCATATTCTACGGAAAAGTTCTACGAAGTGGCGATGAACGTAACAAAGATCGTCGTAGATTGTGACATTCTTATTGCTTATTGCGAAACAGTAAAAGCCCAGTTTATTAGCCATCACAGTAGTTCAGGAACACCAAACTAAAACTAAGCAACTTTCTTCTGCCATGTTTTTTATTCAGAACTGAGTAATTCTCTGGTTCGAATGAGTTTCTTGATGGGGTAGTTTGATAGTTCATTTGAGTGTTTCGCAAGGTGGTAGTCGAAGTGGTTAAAATACGGAAAGTCAACGGCCTCACTGAGGATGACATTTGGCAACTCGGAAGAAAGTCGAGCCACGTCCTGTAAAAGAATAAAGAAAGAAGAAGTGAAACAGTTATGATTTTGTTTTCTTACAATTGGGTCCACCACAGCATCTCCCTTGCCCCAGAAAAGGGCGACGGGGGAAGTAGTTCGGTTGAGGAAATACAAGGGAGGAATGGGACTCCCGTATTTGTCCATGTTCTCTGGTCCAAAGTCAAACTCCCTGAACTCACCAGTATTGATGAACTGGGCAATGTGGAGGAGAGTTCGCACAGCCGTGGGGGAAGGTGTGTGGCCGTTGAAAACTGGCAAAGTGTGCTGCAAGAGAGGGCAGAGTAAAAGGGACGTGTTCAAAGGGACCAATGGATTCTTACAATTTGAGTTTCTGGCATATCCCACCCGGCGTAGAGGAAATTGACATTTGCACAAATAAGTTGTGCCAGGACTGCGTTTGAACATAGCTTGATTCCTGCAGAGTTGTAGGCACGGAGCATGCGTGGTGGCATGAATTCCCCACGGAGCAATGTGTTGAGCAGAGGTGCGAGGATGTTGGCAAAAGGAGCGAGCCATCTTCTAGGGAAGCCTTTCATATTGTTCAGATAGGCAACTGGGGCCAGTGCAATCATGAGGTCCACTTTGTCATTGTACTTGGGGCCATGATGGCTATTCATGATCCAGAACATTGTTGATCCCATGGAGAATCCAATATAGGTCAACTCCCGGTGGTCAGTGACATTGAGAATATAGTCAATCACGGCTGGGAGGTCAAACAAACCCATTTCATGTACACTGCAAGGAACAATAAATTAGAACTTTGACTCCTGACTCCTGAGTCACCACCTGAATTCCCAGAATTGTTGTTCATCTGGGGAAAGCGTAGTGTGATTTCTGGAATAATGATTTCCCCTTGCATTCCCCAACCAAACGTCTCTTCCTTCGTCAGCCAATTGGAGTGCTAGCAATTTATCTGGAGAATTCATGAGCCATTCAAAAGATGAAGCAAACAAGCCATGCTGCAAAGAACAAAAGAATTAAAAGAATGACAAATGATTGCGTTGTTTACCTGTAGCAAGATTGGTCTCCCCATCCCTCTGTTCTCTTTCTTTCCCCGGGGAATGCGATGGAGATTGAGGATGTAACCATCACTCGTCGTCACAAAGTGGGACTCACAATTGTACCCGTACAGGAGAAGCACTTCCGGCTGCAAATAGAAAAACATGTCAGCATGTAAATTTTGATGAGCCTGTCCTCACCGTCGTGAGATTGGATGCTGGATTTGTGTTAGTTTGTGGGAGGAGTCTTGGCATGCGGCGGATCTTTCCAGGCCCTGCTCTGTCCGCAGACACAAAACTGAGGCCAACAAACAGGAAGAGTAGACGCATGGGAGTAAGAATGAAACCAAGTCTATAGATCAGAAACTAAAGAGAAAAGGAGCCCTTGAATCAGAAACTAAAAAAGAGCCCTTTGGAAATCCCTTCGGGCGGATGAGCCCTTTGTGTCTTTCCTTGGTCTCCACCAGGATGGAAATGAGTATCAGAGTGAGTGATTCAAAGTGACATTGAGCATGCCAAGGTGACTCCCACCACTGGAGTGGGGAATCAAACACAACAATCTGAGATCACTCAAAGGAGATTATCCACTGCTGAATTCCCATGTGTGGGAAAGGATAATGTGTAAGTGGGCATTTATTCACTACTTGTCAAGCCCTTGAAGTGGAATTTTGTGGTTGATTCCAAGGAATGAAGATTCTCATCGACGACGTGCACAAGATCCACTTCCAGGGGGGAAGTAGTTCCCAGGTGTGGCGAATTCTTCTGACTCAGGACGGCCCACGCGGTTTGGAGTGTAGAACTGGTCCTGAGGCTGGGCAGCCTGGAAGTAACCCATGTTTGATGGGGCAGGAGGATAGTAGCCACCATACGCCTAAACAAAACAACAATCACATTACATGACAACATCCACACGTTGGGATAGATTATTGGGAGTTGATGCAATAACCTGATTGTTTCCTGGTGGTGGGGTGGCCCATTGTTGCTGCTGGTTGTAAACTGGACTACGTGGTGGGGTTGGTGGACGAGGGTTGAGGAAGAGAGGTTGTTCCTGTCCACAAGGGGAAGGAGCCTCACCACGGCTACAAGGTCGGTCAGCAGCAGGAGCTCCACATGGGGAAGCGGAGCGAGCACGTGGAGTACGAGGGGCAAACTGCATCGGAGGGATTGGGCCAGTCTGCTCTTGTCGTTGAGCTCCACAACCCACGGGCTTAGAACACTGCAAGAATAAGACAATTGAGATGAGAATTGTTGTGTTGTGACTCATTTCATCTCCTCTTACCCCACCTCCGCCATTGCGGAGTGACTCGATTTCATCTTGGAGATCCTGTTTACGCCGTTCCAGGCAGTCCAGTTGATTGGGTGTAGACCCAAGCATGTTCTTGGCGTCGTCGATCTGAGGACCAAGCTGAAGTTTGGCGAGTTTCTCTCGTTCAGCAGCATCCTTGAGCTCCTCGATTTCTTCCTGGAGATGAGTAATCTCAATCTCATTGGCTGTGTGGATGGTCAGGAGTTCAGCCTGATAAAAAGAAAGGAAAGGTCATACTGGGGACTAAACTCATCCACAAAGACTTTACCTCCACCGCCTGTACTTCGCCCTTCAGCCGATCAATCTCCGCGTTCAAGTCACGAATTTCGTCCTTCAATTTCTCAAGCTCGGCCTTCTTCGCAGCTACAAGAAGCGTTTCCTTTTAGCAGAGTAAACATCCTTTGGAAATCCTTACCGATTTCGTCCTCGATGCTTTTGATTTGGTTTTTAGTCTTTCCTTGATTGATAGCAAGTGCCTCCTCTGCCATTGAAATTTCCTAATTGTAAGAATTGTTAAAGTTAAGACTTCGGTCCCTTTTTATTCCTGAATAAAAGTAACCGACCTTTTGGATCAATTCCACCATCTGACGGAGTTCCCCACTGACAATCCAAATTATCAATTGAATATAATGAATCCCATTGAGTAATAACTGTGTGTATGTTACCTGGTGCAGGGACGAAGGGGTCGATGAGTGCATCTTGGAGTCCGTGGACCACCACCCGAACAACTCATTTCTCGAATTTAGACAATTAACTCAGGAATTTAGAACAAAAAATAATTATTTTGAAGAGCGAATTGGAAGAGATGTTACTCGGAGCTCTGTTCCCTCTCATCTGCCGAAAATTCCTTTGTTCTCTCTTCTTTGGGGTCAATGACCCCCAAACAAAGAAATCAAGGGGCGCATGACAACAAAACCCTCTCATATTCCATCCTTGGATCTTGGATGGATTTATTTGAACTACAATAATTATTCCAATAATTCACTTTCTGTTCACTGGTCGTGATTCGAGTATGCTTAAATATTGGCTTTTCTTCTGCTTCTCTTCATTTTCCAACTTGCTCCGAAGGATTGGTTCTGGAAGCCAGTTTCCTGCATAGGGCAGAGGCTGTTTGGCCCTTTGAAGAATGTCAGTCACGTAGGCCTTGGCGTCGAACCGTTGAGCCTGTCTGATCTCCGTCATGCGGGCATTGATAAACTCCTTTTCCTTCCTGATCTCCCGACGGAGCTTCATCTTGGCCCAGATGTACTTCATCCGCTTACGGAGCTTCCTCAACTTGTGTTTGTTCATTTTCTTCCGACGAATGACGATAAGACGGGCTGCCTGTTTCTCCACCTGCGACGGATTACTCTGTTCTTCCACTTCCGGTCTCTTTCCCGGTTCCTCGATCCAGGACTGAGTGGTTGGTAAAGGGCTTTGGAAGGGAGTGATTCTTGGAGTGTTCGTAGGGAGTTGGATGTTGACGTGAATCCGTGGGAGTAGTGGTATGTTCATTGGGATGCTTCTAGCGACGACTGAAGGTGGATGGATACTTGTGAGAGGAAGCCCTGCTGGAAAATAACCAAATTAAGTTAACATTGAAGTAAAGTAAAGTTAATGTAGTGGTTACCTGGTGACCTGTTGACCTGATGAGCTGAGTATGCCATGAATCTGGATGTGACTGTTTGCGTCTGAGAGTTGCAGAGATGCCTCAAAAGAGACCGAAACAACATGATTAATTGAAGATCAGAAACTAATTGATTAATTTAGACGAAAGGATGTTTTGATTGGCGGGTTTTTCTTTGAAGTGGGTTGGAGGAGAAGTGCCTCCACTGTTCCACTTTCTCCCACTAATCAATCAAAACAATTAATTAATCACACTCTGCACAAGTCAAATTAATCAATTAGTTGGGAATTCCAGTTTATATAGAGAGCAGTTTTAATTATAGAACAATAAGAACAATTTCTATTGTTGTTTCTCGTGTTTTGCCCATACCTGAAAGGATGGGGAAACACTTGCATATGACGGGTGTTGTTGGTCAACTCATTTTCATTTATCCTTGAACCGCAACCGGTCGGTGCGTCGTGGTGCATTTTCAACCTTCAGTGACCTTTGACATCATCTGACATGGCTGCTCCTCCGAAAGCACTTACGATTGCTGGCAGTGACAGTGGAGGGTAAGCTAATCGTACTCTACCCTCTAGTTAGTCATTTTCATATGATAATCAATGCTATTTTCTAGTGGTGCTGGAATCCAGGCAGATCTAAAGACGTTTACGTGCCTTGAAGTCTTTGGTACCTCTGTGATCACCTCTGTGACTTCACAGAACACCCTGACTGTGGACGGGATTCATCCAATCCCAGCGGATTTCGTGAGCCAACAACTCAACGCAGTGCTGAGTGACATTGGATCCGATGCATTCAAAATTGGTTTGTTTTTATCCAATTTGTCGTAGTGGGCTTATTCTAATGGTTCATTTACAGGATTGCTTTGTAATGCCGAGGTTATTCGCAGCGTGGCAAAGACTCTTCGGGAAATCTATCCAGGAGATCATCCTATCCCCAATTTGGTGGTGGATCCGGTTATGATTGCTACTTCAGGAGCAGAGCTGCTTGATCCATCAGCCGTTTCAGAAATGATTTCATCAATCCTTCCACTTTCCTACGTGTTGACGCCTAATGTACCCGAAGCTGAAAGGATTCTGGCAGCAGCGGGTGAAATTAGCCATCCGGCTGTGACTGAAGTATCACTTCGTAAGATTACTACACTGGAGGAAATGAAGTTAGCCGCAAAGGCTCTGGCTGCACTTGGGCCAGCAATGATTCTACTCAAGGGTGGACATTTGCCATTCTACAAGAATTCCGGAAAGGCTGTGCCTTTCTCTGTTTTCGCAAACGATTCCACGGAGGCAGAAGAGCCAATGGAACTGGTGGATTTGCTTTATGTTGTCAAGACGGAAGAGTTCACTGAATTTCGAAAACCATTTATGAGGACTGGAAGTACGCACGGGACAGGGTGTACGTTGAGTGCTGCCATTGCTGCTTTCCTTGCCCATCGACACCAGCGTAAGGATCAATTAAGTTCTCAATTTCAATAAAAAGCTAATTTTGGTGTGTTTTTTTTTTACAGCTGTGGAAGCAATCAAGAAAGCCATTGATTACGTCCATGCCGCAATTCGGACTACTTTTGCCATTGGCAAAGGAAAGGGACCGTTGAACCACATGCATCGAATTACCGAGCGGTCGATTGAACCGTAAGTTAAAATCAAAATTTTATTTGGCGAATCTAATTATTATTGTATTTTTTTTAAGGAAATCCAAGTTCAACCCACATCCGCTGGTTAACCATTTGCTTGACGTTTGTGCCAGTGACTGGAAGGAATACACTGAACATGACTTTGTCCAGAAATTGGGAAATGGGACGCTTCCAAAGGAATCTTTTATCCACTACATAATCCAAGACTACTTTTTCTTGGAGCAGTATGCACGTGCTTGTGCAATTGGGTCCTACAAGTCCAAGCTGTTGGCAGATTCAGCAGATTTTGCGACTTCCGTCGTTAACATTGCTAATGAGACAAAGATGCATCTCAAGTTTTGCGAATCTTTTGGAGTCAACTTTGATCAAGTTCAAGCCAGCCAGGAAAGCATGTCGAACGTTGCTTATACTCGCTACGTCTTGGATATCGGTAAAAGGACAATGTGGAACAATTATTAGGCAAAGTCTTTGTCATAAGCTTGTAACTAAAACTAGGGGCAACTGGAGATATTTTGGACTTGAGATTGGCAATGGCACCCTGCCTCATTGGATATGGCCACATTGGACATCGACTTGTGAATGACCCCAACACCCTCAAGGGCAGCAGTAATCCCTATTGGGAGTGGATCCAGAACTACGGAGGGACTGAATTTCAAACTCATGTCGCCGAAGGAATAGGTGAGAAACATAGCTGTTTTGTCAAAAAAAATAAATGAAATGTAAGAAAGTATTCATGTGTTTTCTGCTATTGCAGATAAAATTGAGAAATTGGCACTCATCATCCGACCATCCCCACACCGTCTTTCTCAATTGGAGAAAATCTTTCGGACTGCTACAAGATTGGAAGCTGCATTTTGGGATATGGGTGTGAATCTCTCGTAAATAACCCAAGACAGGGAACAGAGTTTTAGTCACAATAATTGTATTGCTAGTGTATTTTCAATACAAAAAATAGTTTAACTGAAATTAAAATTTCTTTGCAAAATTAACATCTTTCTACATAAGAAAATCCCAAAGGTTCAAGTGTACTGGGTGAATGGTCGCTACAAGAATGATCAGTTATTCTGCTCCGCTGTGCACAGGTCATTGTCTGATTGGCTGAAGCTGAAATCCTCTGATTGGCTAACGGCTAAGGTCACTCCATTTAGTTTTTCGGACTGGCTAGCTCAACTCAAACAGTTCTGGCTACCATTCCCTAAATCTGAACTCCAGGCTTTGATTAATAATTAGGACTAGTGTCTTTTATTTTGGGTGTAAAAATCGTTTGGATTTTTTATCCAATGACGTCGCCGGTGGTGGACCGCTTGAACGAAATCAGGGTTAACTGAAATAAAAAGTTTTCTCTTTAAAAACGAACATTGGATTGGCTGGAATGAAAAAGTACCGAAGAGTCAATGATGGAGACTATCGCTGCGAGAATTATCTGTGCCGCTTCTGCGAGGATGAAGCCACGCCCTATACTGGATGTGAGGACCAATGGGAGTGTCCCAATTAGAAACACCGTTGTTACTCCAATTGAAATCAGAACGGCAGTCATGTTTCGTAACTTTACCTGCAAAACAAACACATCTTTAGATTTACATATTTACTTTATGTTTTAATTTACCTTTGTATAACCCATGAAAAGTATAATGACTAATTGAGTTATGAAATTGAGTGCGTAATACAACACAGGGAGGAAACAAAGTGGTCGTGAACTCTGCTCTTGGCTGAACTCAAGCGGCCATAACTTTGTCACTCCAAATGCAAACCAGAATGTAAAGAGAATCGCTTGGTACATTCGAACTAGAGCCTAAATCAAACAGAATCGAACAGAAAACAGTATTTAAATCCTTCATTCTGATTGGCCGATAATTCTGATCATTCTGATTCTCCTTACCTCCAAGATACTTCTTGACATTACTCCAAGGTTTCTGACTTTTGCATTAAAAATGGGAATCAGGATCATCATTGTTCTGAAAATTAACTAAATTATTGCCAACCTGCGCCCTTCATGCATGAAAAGATCTTACGACAAGATGACAGTGTGAAGAAGCAATGAATTCAGGAGATCATCGTCACCTTCCCAAAACCAAAGTTGATCCGTGCTGCAAATCCATTTACAAAAGATCCCAAAATAGTTTTGAGAAGTGAAGCTTTATTTTAGTGTTTACATCATGAATGTGCAGAGACCGGAAGCGATGAGTGAAGCGACATTCAAGTAAAGCTGAAATGTGAGGACCCTAGTGACAAAGCGTCTTTGTACTTTAGCTGTGCTAAAATAATCTTCAAATGTAATTGGACTTGAACGGTAATCTGCAAAGCCATTGTCTTGAGTGTACTGTGAAAAACGTGAAAAAATGATGAAAATTCGCTTCGCTGTCGGATGTGTTGGATAAATCTTAGGGCTGGCCTGGGTAGACTCACCACAACAACTGAGGAAGACGGCGTAGGTGCGATTGACACGACCGTGGTTAGAGTCAATTGGTTTGATTCAGCATCTTCTCCTTTGTCTTCCTCCATTACAATAAAAATGCAAACTGTGCAATATCCGAGTGTGAACTTTTTGTAAGACTTGTGTCACCCAGTCTCTGACTCACGGCTCATTTTAGAAAGAAAAGGATCAAAATCCTCATTATTTGAGCCAGTTTTTTGCAATGTGGGCGTCTGTGTGCAATAACATTACACGAACACGATTCTTTGAACACCAATTTTATTTTTAATTGAGGAAGCTGATCTTCTCTAAGCGCCAACCAACGCCCGTCTAGCAGTTACACTTAGTATGTAATTTATAATATGAAAGATAATTATAAAACCCCATTGAACCCCAGATTACAGAAATCTGTAAAAATATATGTTACAATGTGTATCTACAGGTACCAGTTATTTGGTGGTGGCAGGATCTTAAAGCTTTTGACCTCTGGCTCAAAACCAAGGGTAGAAATCATTTAATTCTTTTCGATTTTTGTAAAAAGTTGAGATCATCCAGGGACTAATCCCTAAACTGAGCCTAGGTTTGCAAATTGGTGTTAATTGAATTTTTTTTATATAAACTAAATTCAGACTTTTTAGCGAAGGAGAGAAGTAATGTACATCGTGGCTGCAATTCCGACACAAAGACCGGACCAAAGAATGGCTCTTTTGAGGTCAACATTTTCAGGATGTGAAGCTGGGAATTGTTCGACTAGAGCTTGCTGAAATAAAAAATGGAATTTAGATCTAATTTCAAATGAATGATTTGACTGTATTATTACCCATCCTCCATTGTCTCTAACAAAGGATATCACGTGTTTCGACACATAAGTGGATAAGAATGTTGTAATGTCACTAACTCTGCTAGGATCCTAGACAAAGGAACATTAGATCATAATTATAAACAGTTAAAGTCGTTTACTGATGACTCACTTGTGAATATTCCTGGGAAAGCCGAACAGCAAAGGCAAACAGAGCGACAACTCGGCCCCAAGTAATCCGTAGCTGCGTCGACTCGTAGTTAGAGCTCGCCTGTTAACATAAAATGTGGTAATTAGTCATAACTTAATCACTATTTGAGTCATCTATAATAAAGCTAAAGCTCAAATGTCGAAAAGTGATTCTGCTACGTCATCAAAAACGAAACGATTCATTTTCACATGATCAAAATTATCTCAAAGTAAACCGACGATAAAAATAAAATTCCAATGAAATCTATGAGTCTTCAGAATAACCTTATTCAAGGAATCTTTTAATTCTGGACCTTTTTAGAGTTTAGACCTTACTCTTTGTCTTTCCTCGTTGACCTTGAACAAAGGAAAACAATAGAAATGGGTTGATAGTAAGTAAGGTGTAATCCTTCAAAGGATTATGGTTAAAATAGCTAAAAACAGCAAAAATAAAACGTTGATAGAAATTGTCCAGAAAATTATAAATAAAATTCAGTAGAGGATTTGAAATCGATGACACATGAAAATCAAAATGATTGGAAATTGACAAAATCGATTAATTCAAAGACTGGAAAACTTTGATTGAAAATTATCATTGTAAGAACCAGAAGAAAGTGTCTAAATGTCGTTACCTCGAAGAGTTCATTCGCTACGCAGATGAATTCATGATATTCCTGGACATCGATTCGATTGACCATTCCATTGAAGAGGATAACATGTTTCTGAAGGATGTCCCGGACACAATGACAAAGCGTTTGGAAAACCGGATCTTTTTTTAGTAACACCGGACTTTTAGAGTGAAGAGCAACCTCTTGAATGACCCAGTTGGACAACTCCTGGCCTACAAAGAACAAAAAAGGACAATAACTTACCTGAAATGTCTACAGAATTTAGAACATATGGAGCGACTACTGTTACCTTTTATTAGTGTTTGATCCTGTTCTGGTTGGTCCATGGTTGTCAGATGTGGCATCTCTGTCTGAGGTCGTGACCCGGATGTATCGAGCCTACTGTCTACGGTGTCAAACCCAGTGTTGTTAGTATCAGTATCAGTTGTCGACTGTTCTATTACTGTTGAGCTACTGTTGGCTCCCATCATGATTAACAATTATTAACAAAGTAAAGTGCTAGTGTACTTTGGTATTTTGCTCGAGGAGATGGAAATACCACCCACAAGCCTCGAACCAAGTCTCTATGTTATCAATGGGAACCCCAGAAATAATTCCATTCATCCGAACAAATGAAAAATGAAACGAACAAATCCACCTTTTTTTGCTTTGCCCTTGCCTGCTAGGCAAGCAATAAACGTTACCCGGGTAGAACAAAGTAACGAAAAAGTTACAATGAAAAACGTAGAATATAAGCAATGAAAAAAAGAAGTTAATAACTCCGAATTTGTATTATGGACTTTGACCTCTAGTCGGTCACCAGTTGGTCACATGAAAAAGATATGCGCCTCATGAAGAGGAACAAGTTTTGAGGTAATTCCAGATTTGACCTTGACATTTGACCGTGAAATGGAAGGCCACTTCTGGCCAATGTCAATACGACTTTTCCATGTTGGTATCATGAGGAATATATAACCGAAACCAGAATCGGTCTAATACTTTCTCAGTTATTAGAGGACGACAGATAGACGTGACAAAATCAGAAAGTAGCTTCTGCCACTTAAACAAGCAAAAGAGTGTATTACAGGGGATCCAATCCACATCAGTCGCCGGCGTGGCAAGGTGATGGTCCATGGGACTATCGCTTTCATTCATTGGCCAGCGACTGGATGGCGACAGTCAATACGAAACGGAATTCCAGTCAAACGTTCAGAACGAAATAGTGACAAGTTGATCCAGAGTGCAGAGAAGAATAATTTACATCAATACGTTTTATTTCCAAACTAAATTCCTGCAATTTAAGATGCTTCTGTGGTCCAGTATTCAGTTGGACTTTTGATCCTTTTGACCCAGAATTTTCTTCCTTTGTCCAAACATGTGCAAGTACAGATGAGGAAAAACTGGAATAAAGAAAGTCGTAATTACCAAAAACCAATTCCAATTCGACGTTACGCGACTGTGAAGAATCATAGCTGCTATTTAATATATTGTACCAAATTACTAGAGCAAATGTTACTGACGACAATCAGCAGGGATTTGTAATTGTAAAAGTGATCAGTGGTGATGGTTTGATTGCCCTCTAGTGTTCTGGTACAATATGCTATTTGTTTTTTTTTGTAAAATTGTATGAGGATTACTTACTGGGAATGTAACTGAGCATTGCCAAAATGAGGAAGTACTGATAGTCGAAAGTAAAGTTGACAAAATTAGGCATCCGGATGGTTGCAGTTTGTGACTGGCTGATATAGGAGAGTGAGTAGTAAATGCAGGCTAGTTCTCCAGTAACTCCGATTGGGTACAAGGCAATGAACAAAGTGTACCTGAGGATTTAAGATTTATATGAAATTAAGACTGGATTTTTAAGTGTTTGAATTTATCAGTTACCTAAACCATTGGATGAGAGATGAGAGGCCAATCAAATGCAAAACGTAGTAGCCATAGCGTATGATTTCAGTGATGCTCCATGCGAAAATTAGCATGGGAAGTCCAAAGCAAGACTGCGCTGGAGGGCTAATGACGAGCACTCCCCAAAGAACAAAAACTCGCGAAAGGACTTGGAAAAATGTTAGAAAGACATTTGATGGGACAATTCCAACGATGGTGTGGACAACCTGTGGAGAAGAAAGAGCAAATTAGAGTTCTGCTGGAAGGCTAGCTAAGGAATTTTGACTCTTCCTCACCTCTAGAATAGCAGCGGTTTGAAATATTTTCAGTGGGATTTCGACACTAGTCCACAGTTTTGAGTAGTCAGCCCCGAGTGATACAGCGATGTAAAATATGTAGGCCCATCCAGCCGTGAGGATCGAGTTGTAGAGGATTAAGTAGGCAGTGACAAGTGGGTTTCGAGTATTAGCCATTTAGGATGGAATTGGAATTAAATTACAAATCGTCTTCTTCAGAATACTTGGACCACTTGGATTCGTGAGGAGGGACGACACGAATCTCCGATGCTGGGACAAAACTGGACCTTCCTAGATCTGAAGTTGGTGCAGAAGATGGAGCAGAATCTTCTTGGATATCAAAGTCTTGCGCTTTTCCTAGTTGTATGACCTCCTGCTGTTGACCACTTGATAGATTCAGCTGCTGCACAACCTTCCGACACTCAGCTCCCGTTCCTTCCCCGAATGCCTTAAAAATGTCATCAAAATTATGATTCCTTAAATGCTACAAGTATACAATATGTCCTCCCTCACCTGTAACAAAGTTTGTTTTGTATTGCAGACTTTGCAGGTCCACTTGTTCGAGGATCGCTTCACTACGTGGTTCTGAAACAAAATGGGTCAGAGTCAGCAAGAATATAAACGGTTGTTTCAATTTTCCGTTCACAATTATTCACAAAGTTTATAAAACCGGTTTGTGAATTGTGATGGGATAAGATCCACGTGAATCCGAGGACGCTTTTTATCACAGTAACTAACTGCCCACTGAAACAAAAACTGATAATCAAATCCCCTTGACCTTCAAATGACTCGCAACTCTACTGCACTAAAACTCACGTCATTATGTCATGATCTTTCCTACAATTTCTCTCTGGACAAGAGAAGAGTGAAGGTATTCTATTCGGTATTCAAAAAAAGGTCATTGACCTCCTCACCTGGAATTGTTTACAATTTAATACATCTCAAAACATGAAACGTTTGGGACATTCCTTCGAATAAAAGTTTTCTATTGGTTCTTGAAAACTTACTTTCGTCAACTGGCAAATGAATTCGTCACTGCACTGGTCAATTAACATTAAAGTTTGATGTCAATTTATTGTCAAAACTTTCTTGGGTCAAGAAATCAATCCCTTCGCCGCCAATCCACTCGATGTTAAAAGTGTCCCCTACAAGACCACCGCTTATCCCCGGTTCTCCTGAACATCAAAAAGTTACTCCACCACACATTCAATTTAGGTTAAGTGTTGCAGTAAATGGGTTAAAAACGGTCCAGTCTACGACCATACGTTGGGAATCAAAATTATGAAACCAATAATTTGTTCAAAATTCGGTTTCATGGGGTAAATGAAACCGTCGGCCTCTCTGCCTCCGAGGTTTACATTTCACCTAAATTCTTCTAACAGCACATAAAAATTCCGTGAAATTCAAAGGCTATTTACGTTTTTAGAAGGTATTCAGGGATAGAAAAGTTATTTTAATTTTATTAGATGGAGGAACTACAGTTACAGGGGATGAGAAGCAACAAGGAATAGGTAAAGGGGCAGAGGTGAGGCCGAGTGGGGATGCGGATGGCAAGCTTCAATTCTGCTGATCTGGAGATCCGGAAATTAGGAATTCTACTGCCGCGTACTTCGAAATTCACATGCTCTTCTGTCTGAAATTTAGGTTAAGTGTTGCAGTAAATGGGTTAAAAACGGTCCAGTCTACGTCCATGCGTTGGGAATAAAAATTATGAAGCCAATAATTTGTTCAAAATTCGGTTTAATGGGGTAATAAACCGTCGGCCTCTCTGCCTCCGAGCTTTACATTTCACCTAAATTCATCTAACAACACATAAAAATTCCGTGAAATTCAAAGGCTATTTACGTTTTTAGAAGGTATTCAGGGATAGAAAAGTTGTTTTAATTTTATTAGATGGAGGAACTACAGTTACAGGGGATGAGAAGCAACAAGGAATAGGTAAAGGGGCAGAGGTCAGGCCGAGTGGGGATGCGGATGGCAAGCTTCAATTCTGCTGATCTGGAGATCCGGAAATTAGGAATTCTACTGCCGCGTACTTCGAAATTCACATGCTCTTCTGTCTGTTGTCTTTTCAGATTTCAATTAATAATTGGAGCTTGAAATCGTATTTTAGGTTTATAAGTAACAAATCTGAAGTCTGGCAAGTTGACTCGGCAGTGGTGACAAAGACAAAGGTGAGTTTACTACTCAATTACAACGAAAGACATTAAATTAGGTTTGTTTTTTTGTCTAGGTTCATTCAAGATGAAAGTAAAAGTTTTGTCCAGGAATCCGGACACTTATATCCGGGAGACAAAGTTTGACATCCAGAAAATGCCTAGGAATTATGACCCTGCCCTTCATCCATTCGAGATTGCAAGGGAGTACACAAGGGCGCTCAATGCGGTGAAACTCGAACGGGTTTTCGCTAAGCCATTTTTGGCAGCATTAGACGGTCATGCAGATGTAGTCTCATGTCTGGCCAAGCATCCAGATCAGTTATCGTGGCTTTACTCCGGAGCGGCAGATGGAATTGTCAGTTTTCTTCAAAATCAATTTTACCAACGTATCAGACTTAACAATTTTTCTTTCAGATCAAGATCTGGAATATTCCTAAACGTCAATGTGCTCAAACCTTACAAGCTCATGACGGGTACGTGCGTGGGATGGCATTTACAGAAGATCCGTCTACTTTTATATCAGTTGGAGATGATAAAAACATCCGATTCTGGTCTGCCTTTCCAGATGAAGACACTGAAGCTGTAGTTTCAGCGAAGCACAACATTTCTACAAAATATGCCATGGCTAGTATCAGTCACCATGCTAAAAAGCCACTGTACGCTACAGCTGGTGACTCCTGTCTCGTCTGGGAAGCACAGAGGAATGAACCTTTACACAAATATGACTGGGGTGTGGATACCTTGAACTGTGTTCGTTTCAACCAGTCACAAACGAACGTGCTAGCTGCTTGTGCCAGTGACAACAGTGTCATGCTCTATGACATTAGGGGGAACTCGCCCATTCGGAAAGTTGTGCTCAGCCTCCGGGCCAACGTTCTCCAGTGGAATCCTATGGAACCTTTTGTATTCGTCATCGGAAGTGAAGACTACAAGTGAGAATCTTCATCAATTCAAAATGCTAAAACAAAAACTTAAATTATCAATTTTCTTTAGCTGTTACGCATTTGACATGAGGCGGTTGAAAATTCCATTGAACATTTACAAGGACCATGTCAGCGCCGTTATTGATGTGGATTTCAATCCAACTGGAAAGGAATTTGTGTCAGGAAGTTACGACAAAACTATTCGTATTTTTGAAACAGACAAGGTACTTTTCTAGGAATTTCTAGGAACTGAAACAATAGAGAACAGAATGATTAGTAAAATGATGTGCACATTCTCCAGGGTCATTCACGGGAAGTCTACCATACCAAGAGGATGCAGCGCCTGACTTCCGTTCTTTGGACCAAGGATAGTAAATACATCATCTCCGCTTCGGATGAAATGAACATTCGCATCTGGAAAGGAAAAGCATGGGAGAAGTTGGGAGTTGTAAGTGACTGCTCTTCTCTGCTGACTTTATTTTGTTAATTTACAAAATGATTTATAGTTACGGCCCAGAGAGAGACATGCATTGAACTACAGCGAATCCCTAAAGGAGAAGTTTGGGAGTTTCCCAGAGGTCAAGAGGATCCTACGTCATCGCCATGTTCCCAGGCACGTCTACGCTGCAAAACAAGAACACAGAACCATCATCAATTCCAAACTCAGAAAGTACGTCATTTTTTTACATTTTGTCACAAATTCATACCCATTTTTAATCACAATTTTTCACATAGGGAAGGGAATCGTCGTTCTCATTCAAAACCAGGGGCAGTCCCATTCGTCTCTGCAAGGTCGAAAAATGTCATCTCAGAAGAGCAGTAGTGAGACTTTGCTTAAGATTCATTACGTATTTTTATATCAAGAATGTAGGGTAAGCAGTAGGAATTTGTTTTCAGCGATTAAAAATTAATTTTACAAATTGAGGAATTCGAGGAATTCGGGGCAGGGGAGAATTTTTTGCCAGGAATTTGGCGGCTCTTTTTTCATCTCATTTTTATTTTCCACTTTCTTTCCAGTTTTCCACCTTTCAATTTAGTTTTGGATTAATTTGACCTTTCGCGACCTCATTCCTTAACCTTGGATACACGACTGGAGCTGACAGGAGTTCTTCACCGTCCTTCCATACCAAAACTGGTCGCCAGTTGATCCGTGGTGAGCTTATAGTTTTTAACGAACGGAAGTAAAGTTAATTTTTTGTTCTTTTAGATCATGTTCGGATATTCGGTGAAGCGACTCTTCCAGAGTTCATCGTTCCTGCCACAAGGCGAAGCAGCTGGTGCCGGGTCTGGAGGAACCGGAAATGAAGCTGGAAAGTCTGTCAAACCGCTGCCGTCATCAACACCGCCACCTCCACCTCCTAATAACTGAACCGTTTACGAATCCATTGAGTTCGTACATTCACTCATCATTCAATCACCGATATTTTTTCATGATGTTTTGACTTTGTTTTGCAGATTTCCACAAACATGTGCCCACTGCTTTAGACAAGCACTTCCTCATTTGGTCAGGTCACTACAAATCAAAGAGCGAAATCCCAAATGCACTGGAGTAAGCCATTAGTCCTGATTTGTGAAGAAACTTGATTAAACTTTGCTTTTGATTTGACAGTAAGGACGTTATTCATCGAGCTAGAAGTTGGGCCAGGATTCGTGTTAATTTAGGATTCATGGTGGTCGGTGTGGCTGGAGCTCTTTGGATGGTATACCTAGGAAAGGCTGCTTACAGACGAGGTGATACATTAGAAGCAAGAAACATCGAATGGCATCGGCAGCTAAAAGTAGAACACAAGGAGTCACTGGAAAATCAAAAGAAAGTTTAACCCCAATTATTACCAACCACATGTAACAAATCGTTAGTCGAAATCATTTCCTTTTGAACAAATCCGCTAAATAATTTAATTGAGAATAAAGTGGATTTTAGCAACAATTTTCGACTACAATTCATTAACGGATAAAGGCACGCGTTGATCGGTCGCCTCACGGAGACTAACTGGCACAAAGTCATCATGGTGTCGTTGGTGGTTTATAGTAAGTGCGACACCGTTCGTGGTACAACTTCAACGTTCTTCCTCGTATGACTTCCTCGACGTTAACTTCAGTCTGAAGCTCTCTCAACTGTAAAAACAAGCACAAGGTAATTATTTACAGTCGCAGGACAGCATACAAGAGCAGTTTATCATACCTTGCTCTGTTCTTTGCGCAATTTCTTCAGTACTTGAAAGTCATCCGGATGTGAATCCCGTTGCTCCTTAAGTTGCTGAACATTGTTGATAGTTGAGTCGAGACAAGTCTGAAGTGTTTTGTCCCGATGAAGATGATTCCCGACTAGTTGAGTGTACAAATCTTTACATGTCACAGCAGGATCTACTTTCGCATGAAATGACTCCGTTGGAATAGATGTGTTCAGCGAGTGTGCAATCTTGTCATCCAACACTCTCATCTTCTTCAGTGCATCCTACAAATCAAATTGGTTAAAACCCCATACTTTGGTGTGTTGAGCAGCTACGTACCAAGAACTCGCTTATGTCATCGCATACAGATGTTGTTGAAGACATTGAATCTATCGGAAGTTGGGGGGATGGCATGAGTAAATAATGACGCTCAACGTAGAACGTAGAGTCTCCGGAATCTGTAAAAAGTTTTACACAAAATTGTTGAGCTTTAGATTTCATGCTGCTGCTATGCTTAGCTATGCCATGCTATCCACATCGTAAGTCTTCGACTCTTTCGAACACAACTTACCCAGGTGACACTGCTTACTAAGAAACGCTGCTACTGGAATCAAGGCCGTTAATCGATTAGTTTAATTCCAATTTAGTTTATCTAGAAACCTTCTCTGTTCTGTGCATTTTGCTCCTCCCCCACGCATGTGTAAAATCACCGGCTCCAAGGGGAGGGAGAAATTCGAATTTCCCACCTTCTTCCGCTGGTCGCCTATTTATCCATATATGGGCATCCGGAATAAGCAATGCAAATTATAAAGTGCAATTAAATTGCAATTAATCAATGCAAATGAAATTAATCAACTAAGCAATGTCAATTTATTTCACATGACTCTTGGTGTCACTTATTCCTTTGCAAAAATAAAAAAATCAATATACTAAAAATTTATGTAAAAATATAACAATACAATTGGATTATAACAACTGCTTGAATCGGAGTAGTTGTTTATAAAGTATTTATTTTGAAAGATCTAAACAAAGCTAAAAGATAGAAACTTCTACGTGTAGAAGATTGACAAAAATGTAGCATTAAATCTATTTCATTTTGGATGCATTATTTCTTTTAGAATTCGTTTTCACAATAAATTGCATTATTGAAAATTACAGCACCAACAGCCAGCCAAATTTCATCGGAATAATTGATTCTAATCAGATCTGATGATTCTCCGATTCGGAGTAATTTTTATGAATTGGATGCCCATGGTTGTGTATTTGGATTTGCAAGGAAGCAAGGAAGCTGCTTGTCCAACTTGATTTTATTATTGGATTGCTCAGCACTTTTGGAAATTCACAATTCATCGAGAGGTCAACTTGGATCGTTTTAGCGCTGTTTCCAGTTTTAATTTGAGGTTAAATCACTTGCTTAGGTATTCAGCTGTGAAGGATGAGTTGTGAACTTCACCCTCATACTGGAGGATTCTCCTTTATCAACGTGGCACGGTAAGACACTTAAGAATTAGGATGTCAACATAAAGTGTAATGATGATTGTTGTTTCTTTAGTAATGCAGGGTTAGAAGACAGGGGTTACGTGGCTCCAAAGGCAATGAAAACCGGCACTACCATTGTCGGGGTCACTATTACCGATGGCGTTGTGCTTGGAGCTGACACTCGAGCTACTTCGGGTGACATTGTTGCAGACAAGAACAGCGAAAAGATTCACCGCTTGGCTCGGAACATCTAGTAAGTAACTAATTACCTTTCGTACTTAACAAAAGTCTAACTTCTACAAAATCTGCAGCTGTTGCGGAGCTGGTACTGCTGCCGACACGGAGATGACAACACGATCAATCGAGTCCCAATTGGAGCTTCTACGATTGAATACAGGACGTGAGGTTCAAGTGGTAGCTGCCAATCGTCTTCTCAAGCAACACCTGTTTCGCCATCAAGTAAAACACTAACCGTACTTACTAAACTGTTTCAGGTTGCTTCATGAGTTTCACTTGAAATTAACAGGGTCACATTGGAGCTGCTCTTATTGTTGGTGGTGTGGATAAAAATGGGCCTCACATCTACTCCATCCACCCACATGGGTCGACCGACAAGTTGCCGTATGCTACTATGGGATCAGGATCATTGGCTGCCATGGCTGTCATCGAAAGCGGATGGAAGCCAAATATGACCGTAAGTTTAACCATACAGGATTAATTAGCAAGGAAAGTATACTTCATTCTGTTCCAATTTGCAGGAGGAGGAAGGAATTAAACTTGTTCGTGATGCAATCCATGCCGGAATCACTAACGATCTTGGATCTGGAAGTAGCGTGGATGTTTACATCATCAAAAAGGGTCAACCTGCTGCCACAATCCATCGTCCTTATGAGGAAGTTGGGAAGAAGGGAATTCGGTAAGTGAAAATTAATGTTAAAAACCTTGGACTTTCGTACTAATGATTGATAATTTTATCTTTGCAGCCAAGGTGACTACTCATACGCCCGTGGCACCACGTCCGTGATCAAGACCGAAGTAATTCCAATCCTGGTTGAAAGTGAGGTGATCCTTCGAATGGAAACGGATTGAAGAAGCCATTCTGCTACTTGATACGTTTGTATTTACAATTTCATTTGGTATTGGCACTTTCCAAGTAAAATCTATTACTTGAAACTTGTTTTTCCAAAGCAGACGGTTCGTGGATGCATCATTCTGGAGGTGGTACCGCCGCTTCTAAGAAATTCTAAAAAGTTATTCTTAGCTTGCAAGAGATGAAGGTGTAGAGAGTGATCACTTTCATATTGGCAACAGGAGAGTGAAGAGTCAGGTCAAATTCCAAAGCCCCGATCCGTGACTTTAAAGTTCAGTGCTTCAGCAGTTGCTTCCAATCAACACCCAGTTTCCAATTGGATTTCGCTAACCCTGCCTATATCTGTAAAATGCTTTGCTGAATCAACGCTCTTGTAATTTACGTAAGCAAATCAATTTCTCAATTTCAAGTTGGTAAATTCTAAGTTCCTTGTTCTGATTTCTAAGCACATTTTAATCCAAGTATTTAATGCAGTTAGCAGTTTAAACCAAATGCCTCATTGTAGATTTCTTTGGCATTTCTCCAATGTATCAGTCTGCCAAAATCACCAGCCAGTGTCATCCGCGTCCAGACTTGAGGCGCCGGGCGTCCTTGGCTTTTGCTTCAAAGCTTACTTTTCTCTGCTTCCGTGACACAGTCGTCGAAACCCAGGGTGTAGAGCACAATCAATGTTGTCGTGCACACAAATGCAGAAATCAACATAGCGCCAAAGTACACTTTCCGCAGCAAAGGTCCCTTGAAAGATACGTTAGATACATTTCGATATGCATTAGAGGTCAATGACCTTTATATTTAGAGCTTACTGGGGTTTCAAAATTCTCAGTATTCTCAGGCACAGGTGCAATCCCAGCGAATCCATAAGTTCGAGTTGAATGGACTCCATTTATGTAATCAACGTAGCAAATCTGGTACTGGAAGGAACAGCACTTTTGGTTAAATTGTTAATTAATTATATGCTAATTAATTCATTCAGTTAAGACCTTACAGTAAAGACAAAATGGATGAGAATGTAGATGAGTCCCCAGGTTAGAAGGACAGGTTGTGCAGAACATGGGAGTCCATTGCGCATATCCATGCTCTTGAAACACATCACGTCTACAAATACAGTTTACCATCTTAGTTTTTACAATTAGCTTCAATTAATTCCTTATTACAAGCAAATATGAAGATGCCATGACCAAGAATGGAATGAGCAGTGGCAGAAGTGCGATGCCGGGCATGGCTCCTTCCGTAGATTCTCATTCCATAGCCCACTTGAGCTACAACCAGGATACAAAACACGACTGCGCAGATGTTATGGTGGTTCCATTGACGTGGTCCACTGTTGGAAATCAGCATAAGCAGAATTGACACAAATGTCAAGCCAAGCACAACCCCGTTCAGAAGAATGTGGACCTGGAAAGTTTGCATTTTTACTTTTGTTTTTACAAAGCCATTCTTCAGCCATTTTTTTTACCGAGAACCAAAGGCTTAGATTCCGAATGAGTCCCTCGCTGAAAGTATTTTTGAAGTAACGACTCATGAAAGTTGAAATTGGAAGAATGAAACACCACGCGATCAGAAGGAAAGTCCCATGCAGTTTTTCAAAACGGGATCGTAGCTTCTCACCCTTCAGAAACTATAAACGAAATTAAATTTTTTTTTAAATATAATTTTAGCCTGCTGCCAGATTACCTTGAATTTGTCAGGTCCAATTGTGTTGCTATTTTCCTCAGAAGGAGGAGGTGATGGGCTTTGGATTTCGTCTTCTATAATAAAAATTGTAATTTATTTGTAAAAATGAAATTGTTTCTTACGATCAACGGGTAGGGTCATAAGGTATTTCTGCTGCCCTCCTAAATCTAGCGTCAGTTCAATGGTGCCGTTGATTGGTGGGATTTTCCCAATATGGAAACTGCAGTAGACGAAGCCATTCTTGTAAACACCTTTTGTAAAACCAGGAATCCAGTTTTCCTGTAAATTTAATTTTTTTTTAGAATTCAGAGACGACATCCACCTGCTCACCAGCTGTCCTTTGTTAAACTTTTTCGTGAAAAAGCGATAGATTTTAACTTCATCGTCCTTGTTTACTGCACATTTGATTCCTGTGTTACCCTAAAAATAGAGCAAAGGATTAAGGAATGTCTAAATCTGAAGTTATTTTATTATTTACCACTGGTTTGTCAATTGAAAATTCTATTGCAACGTACTCTGACGTTTTCCCGAACAGTTCGATCACAACTTCGTCCCCATTCGGAGGTTCCCTCAAGGAGACTGCGGCGGTGCAGGACTTTTCCTGAATGCAGTCCATCTCATCCCCATAGCACTGCTTTGTGCTTTCGCAATTCTTGTAAAAATCGTGTTCAGAGTCTTTGACTTTGATGTCGTCAGCGACTGACGGTTTCGGGGACGGAGATGGCGCTGGAGATACAGCATTCTTCCCTTTTGCCAAACTTACCACAGCAGCAATGGACAAAGGCCCTAAAATGAAATTGGATTCAAAACATTCAGATTAATGCGCTAAAATGCTTTGAATATCACAACCTATGGTTGCATTTCGGTAATTCCACTTTGAACTGATTTCGTCCGGCTCAATCTTCAATTCGTTTGGTTTGTTATCAACATTTTCTTTTTGATTCCTTGGACTTGAAAGTGGAGTCGTTGGTGGCAGCACAGGGATCTTCTTGATCCCACGTTTGTTGAGTTCTTCCCTTTCAACGTTCTCCAGCTCATTCAAATTCAATTCATCCTGAAGTGAGGCTTCCACTGGACCACTGCCTTTTGCCTTTTCTTCCTCAATTTGTTTCAAAATGTTTTCCATTTCAGACAGCATTCCTGAAAGTTCTTTGTCCGTTTCTTCTGGAATTGTCCCGTTGACCAATGGCAAGGGCTCATTTTCCTCATCGTAGTATTCATATTCGTACTCTTGAACTGCGTCAGTCGTTGGCTCGATTCCTTGACTCATAGCGAAAGAACCATAGATTATTAGCACCACAGAAATTACTTTGTGCGACATTTTCTTCACAATACGAAAAGCTAAAGAAGCGAACAGCCTTCTCTTCTCTTCATTTTCAAAGAAAAGCGATTTGTTTCTTCCCGTTTTTTAAATAAAATTTTCATATTCATGGCAACAAAAGCTCAAGGTTATCTGGAATGTGCAAAGATAAAAGTTTAAACAAATGTCCATATTGTTAAAGCTTGAAAGGGAGACACATGCTGATGAATATTTCATTGACTCATTGAGGTCACATGTGGAAAAATGCATTACTATTTTGGGATAAATTTTTACCTCAATATTACACACGCTATCCAGTTATTAAGGATATCACCACCTTCAAGGGCATTTGGTTTCAATTTGGAGTTAAAAAGAGCTTATTCTTTCAAAAACAATTTCAAATTACTTTGAAAATGTCGAGGTTGTTGAAAAAGTCCAAAACGATTGGTGGACTTGGTAGTTTGGTCCAATTGAAGAGCATCACTTGTGTCAAAATCATTAAAACTTGGCTTGCTGAAATTGGCAATGATTCTTTCCATCAACCTTCATTCCCAACGCATCTCGCCTTCACAAATGGTAAATAAAGGAGCAAACGTAGTCCATTTAAGCCCTTTTGCTTTTATTTGCTTCCTTCTGTCTGTTATTTGTGGTTATGCAAGAAATCTGGAGCACAAGGTTAATACAATTTATAAAGCGAATGTCAAAACCGCAGTTTAACCTCAATTATACACTCCAGTAGTAAACTAAACTCGGAAGGTCCACGTAACCTTTTGATAAAAATTTAAGAAAACTGCACTTAATTAATATTATATATAATAATAATTAAGAATTTGTGTTTAACTGGATATAGTTAATTAAGTTCGAGCAATGGAAGGTGAAGAGGAATTTTCGGATTCTGGAACACCCTCCGAATCCGATATTAGTAGTAAGTTTCTCCATAATTTCATTATTTTGATAAACATTTTGTGTACATTTACGCAGGCGTGGACTTCGAGGACTCGGGGATGGAGCATTTGGCCCAAATTGTCGACAGCCATGAAAGCAACGACCAATCGGCATCATTTCCTAAAACTTATTTGGTCATTCGACTCTCTCCGAATATCGAACCGGAAGCTGTGACTTGGCTCGTGCAGAAAATCACAGGGAAGAAACAAGATGGCGGAGCTGAGTTGCTTGTTCGTGCTGAACCCTTTCAAGGGAAAATTCGAGAGGTACAACCAACGGCGGCCACTTGATTGTTAACTTTATTCAGACTTTGTTTTTTAATTTCCAAAGAGTCTTGTACTCCACGTGACAGCAAGTAAACTAAAGTTCCTTGAATGTGCGGAATACTTGGAATTGAAGAAACTCGACTGCCGCGGGGTTCTTCGGGAGTTCAACGTTTCTGACCTTGATGACTTCCTCCATGGGAACATTGGGCTTGACAACGTCCTCACAACAGCGGAGAAACAACTCATTGTTAGCCATGAACTGGACAACATTCGGGTCACAACGGCTGACAAAGAGATGCCCGGGTATCCTGCTATAAACCTTCACCCTGGACAATCAATCTGTGAGTTGGGAAACTTGTACTGCTTAAATGGGACTTAAAGAATTATTTTAAGTCTAATTTCTAGTCAACGTTTACGTCCAAGAGGATTTAATCAACGACGTCTTTCCTTTGCATGATGAGGTCGAAGTAGAGAATTTGGGGAGACAATGGTACTATGCATTGTTTCGTGCGCAGCCATTTGGTAAGTTTACTGCGCATCGGATTCTTGCAAACTTTTAATTTCTTTTAATTTTTAGATGAAATTCGACAATATTTTGGAGATGCAATCGCCCTTTACTTTTCATTTCTTGGCTTCTACACTGTGTCACTAATTGCGCCTGCTCTCTTTGGGATCCTCCAGTTCTTCTTCTCAGACGCGACTGCAGGGAAAAGTCACATTTTCTTTTGCGTCTTTAACCTTATCTGGGTAACGATTACACAAGAGCTTTGGAAACGAAAGTGCTCGGAATTGGCTTATACATGGGGGACCTTGCGCATGAGCACATTTGAAGATCTTCGGGCCAATTACCGAGGGAGAATGGCCATTGACCCAGTCACTGGTCGCTACCAACCACACTCACCTTGGTGGCACACAGCGGTCAAAGTGTACTGCGTCTCTCTGCCTGTTGTGATTCTGTCGATTGTTGCTGCAACCTGGATCATGTTGTATTCCATCTGGTTGGAAGAATACCTCACTGAAGCTAAACAAAGGCATGGCTCAAAGGTTGCAGGCTACTTGTCGATGCTTCCGAGCATTGGCTATGCAGCGCTGGTTTGGTTCATCAACAACGCCTACAGGAAGTTTGCTACTTTCTTGACAGAATGGGGTAAATCATTCTGGATTTCAACTGCTTAATCTGGAACTGAAATACTTTAATCCCCTGCTAATTTCACCTTTCTTTTCCAGAGAATCATCGAACCCAGTCACAATTTGAGCGACATCGAGTGACGAAATTGGTCCTGTTTGAGTTTGTCAATACTTTCATGTCTCTCTTCTACTTGGCATTTTACATTCAAGACTTTGAAATGCTAAAGAACCAAGTGACGGTGATGTTAATTGCAATCCAGTTCATCAACCACTTCCAAGAGGCACTGCTCCCATTGGTCATTCGAAGGGGATATGTCATGGTAAGGCACCCATGACTAAAAGTACTTTGCTCATTCTACTTGTTTGAACACAGTTGAAATCCTATTTGGTGGAAAAGTTCCCAAGCTTGGTACGACGCTATGAACTGATTGGAGAGCAGCCTCGGAAAAAGTCAACAGTGGCTGAGAACACAGCGCTGGCACCGATAGGCCTTGGTCTTCAAGTACTGGAAGAAAGCGACCCAAGGATAGACGCTGCAAAGCAACAAATTGATATGGATCCTTATGAGGTAAAAAAACCCATAAAAACCCAGGAACGTTGAACGATTGTCTTTGTTAAAAAGGGAACTTTTGACGACTATTTGGAAATGTTTATTCAATTTGGATACGTCTTTCTCTTCTCCGCTGTCTCCCCATTGGCTGCTGTCTATGCCATTATTAACAACGTTATTGAAATAAGGGCGGATGCTTTCAAACTATGCAAAGTTACACAACGACCTCTGGCCAAAAGGGTCAAGGACATTGGTGCATGGCAGGTAAGTTATTCTCTGTATAATTCAAAACTATACGTGAAATGAACTTGCAACTACCACAACTTGTAACTTGACATTTTCAGAGTGCTTTTGAGCTTATTGGAGTGATGGCGGTGACAACGAACTGCGCCCTCTTGTGTCTCTCACCGAGCTTGCGTTCTTACGGGTCGAGCTTAAGCTCAGCAGAATGGCTCCTTTTGTTTGTATTAATTGAACACTGCCTCATTGGACTCAAACTTGGGCTAGCTCAGCTCATCCCGGATGTTCCGACATGGGTCAAAGTCTCTCTAGCTTGCTTGGAATTCAGATCACGACAGGCGCTGAAACACGAGGTTTAAAAATAATCTAAATCAACGTTCTATATACGATTACGATTGGTTATCATACCTTAATTTTTCAATTGCAGCAAACTTTCAAGGCAAGACGACAGCTAACACGGCGATTTAAGACGATCCACATAGCAGGGAAGAAAGGCCCTTCTGAATCAGGGAGTGTCACCCAGAGAAGGAAAAATCAGAAGAAACAGAATACTCAGGCAAATGGCTCACCATCGACGTAAACACTGAAAATGGCTCAGAATATTACACACATTTAATAATAATTTGTGAAGAATATTTCACAAAATATGATAAATAGGAAGTGTCTGTGTATAAGAAGAATAAACAATTTTTTTTAAATAAATAAACTGGATAAGGATATTACAACAGAACTTTTACAATAAATTAATTTGAGCAGGAATTAAAGTCCTCGCTCCATAAACTAAATTCCAAGTGACACAAAAGACTCTCAATGCTCTCGAAATCTTTACCAAATTCATTCAACAATAAACAAAACTTGGAACTTTCAACGCCCTAATTCAATATTACTTTTAACAAAATGACGAAGAGGGGCTCAATTTGAATCATAATGAAAGCAACTTATTGCAAAATTACTAATCTTGGCTCATTCAAAGAAATTGAAGGTAAGATTATTGAGAAACGTCGTTAACTTTTACAAAAAACTTCATTTCTTGAGAACGGGATTGATGGAGCTGAGATTGACCCGGATCGGAGCCGCAACTGTAATTGGCATTGCTGCTCGTACCCCAGAGAGTGGTGAAATGGAGCGGACACCAGCCGCTGCAGCAGGCATCTGGAACATAGGAGAGCCACGAGGCAACTGCCCAGGAGTGATGGCTTGAAAAGTCCCACGTTGAATCTGGGTTGGTCGAAGTGCTGAGCCAATTGCCGATGCTGGACGAACCGGTGAGCCAATTGCCGATGCCGGTCGAATAGAACGTAGTCCACGAACAATGTTCAAGGCTGCAGCTGCAATGGGACTTGTCGGCGTCAGAGTCCGTTGGAACTGGAGCGTACCGGTGGTTGTAGCGGGTCTGATCGCACGGTAAGACTTGTGACCTGTAGCAGGTGAAGTAGGACGCACTTGCCCTCGTACCGGGCTCGTGGTAGCGCCGGCCATTTGAAGTCCGCCTGGACTATTGGGCCTTGGAGCTTGACGAATGGCTCCTCCGTTCAACAGCTGCCCAGTTCTAGCGAACATGTGACTATTGGAAGTTGTGGTGGGCGCTTGAGCCGCTTGAGCTCTTTGTCTTTGGCCAATAGGGAGAGAGATGTACCTTGGTGTTGCAACTCTAGGTGGAGCGACGATCTGAGGAGGAGGGAGTACCATTCTCGAAGCTGTAGCTGGTTTGATTGGTGGTGAGTCACCGGCCGCTTTAGCAACAACACCTAGCTGCGGAATCGGCGTCACGTTTGGAATCACGTTCCCAAGTCCACCTGAAGAGTTTGCGTGGTAGTTGAGAATGGGATTGTAGTGGCTCTCGAGGATATGGACGAAGCAGTCTCGGATTGAGATTTCTCCAATATCGCAGAAAGGGCAGGAAATCCCAACGGTGTTGCGGAAGTGGTATGTCTTCATGTGATGGAAAAAATTGCCTCTGGAGACGACTGTGTGGAGACAAAGGAGGCAACGAATCAGGCACGTTTTCGTATAGCAGTCCTGTGTCTCGGTAATGGCTGCGTGATGACCCGAACAAATTTCACATTGGAGCATGCCTCGAGCGAGTTCCAACATTGTATCTGGCGAGGCTCGACGCGTCGTGCACTGAGCACAATGGAGAATGAGATGAACCGAATCTTCAAATGACTTGAGGCAGGAAGCGCAGCGGAAGGAAGGTTCAAGAAGAACCCGAGTGGCAATTTCCTTGTGGGCACTTGTCAAATGCTGACGAAGAGAAATCCGAGACTCGCTCATTTTCTCGCAGATTCCGCAAACCAGGCCACCAGCTGTGTTACCCCGTTTAGCAGCGTTGTCCCAACTCTCAGGAGCATTTGCCGATGGGACTGACATGGCTTGAAATGTTTCGTTTATGTCTGAGCCTGGACAGCAAAGGGCAAGGTGGAATTCTCTGTCATCCGCTTTCACAACTTCGTCACAACTGTTGCAACTGAAGCAAAGAGTGGATGTCGTGGTTTCTGAAACAACTTCGTATTGATTTTGATTGTAAATCCCAGCTTGAACAACGATTCCTGCCTTTCCAGTAGGGTCAAGGGTCATCCACTGTGTTGGTGATTCCGGATCCATCTTGATACTGTGCTTATTCTCCATGTGAGCTCGGTAGAGTTGGAGGCAACTTGCGGGGAAGAGTTTTGAACAAGTGCGACAGGCCACGTACTCATTCCCCTGCATTGTTTTCTGGTCTGGAAACTCTGCTTTCTGAATCAGTTGTTTACTCACTCGAGTTGCTGCTGCGGATCCATGGCCAGGGAGAATGACAGCTCCAGCCAAGGCAGCGTTTGCAGGTGAGTTCTTCACCCCGCCGTAAGTAGCGACAATTTGGGGAAAATCAAACGTAGGGGCGGCAGCGCCCTCTTCTTCGCTTTCAAAATCATCCCCGTCTTCCTCAATTTCTTCAAAGATATTTGTAGCAATGTTGAACTTTCCTGCATTCTTGTTCTCCTCCTCATCCTCACCGCCGTCAACTTCTTTGTCCACTGCTGATCCACCGTTGGTTGCAGATTCAGAAGCCTTTTCAGTATCCGGGTCCATATCCACCATTGGAGTTTGTGGATTCTCTGAGCTTTGATCACTTGACTT
This sequence comes from Pseudachorutes palmiensis, assembly GCA_009869845.1. Taxonomy (NCBI): domain Eukaryota; kingdom Metazoa; phylum Arthropoda; class Collembola; order Poduromorpha; family Neanuridae; genus Pseudachorutes; species Pseudachorutes palmiensis. The sequence goes on from VNWY01000235.1 coordinate 44,834, forward strand.
GGTGTCAGTAATTTCTGCGCTTGCGTCGTTCTTCTGCTCAGGGTTTTCATTTGTTGTTGCTGTGTGAGTGGTTCCTCCGTCGTCCTTCTTTTCCTCTCCGGTTCCAACGACCTTGTTGTTATTTCGCTGCGGCACAGCATTGACACCCAGTTGTAAAAACTGGCGAGGATTTGTCACCGGTTTCAGCATGTAACTGGACGCCGTTGGACCCCCTAGTTGGACTCTGGGTCTGGAAGGTCCTGCTGGTGTCCCTGCTTTCAACTGGGCCGCTCTGATTGCTTGATTGTTCGTAGGCACAGTGACAAATGTATACGGCGGCTCCATCTGGTTCAAATTCCCATTCGGCTGGAGAATGAAAAAGTTCTGGAGATGTTGTTGGGATTTTGACTGAACGCCTTTGGATAAGATACTGGGACGCCCGATATCTGGGGCTGTAATGGTTTGGAAGCGCAAAGTTGGACGAGGAGCCCGGGATCCTCGGGCACCTGGGTATGGACGCAATGGACGACGAACTGGATTCATGCTACTGACTGTTGGAGTGTTGAATCCAGGAGATTCTCGAATCGGATTTGGGAGTTGAGACGCAAGGGAGCAGAGACGAGTGGGAGCAGGTGCTGGAGCGAGCGACTTGACGCTGGTGATTTGTGGCACAGGCGCAGTTTGAGAGACAACTGCCACTGGATTTTTGGGAGGAGATAAAGAAACTCTTGCTCCTGGATTGAGTCCAGCAGCCAGTGCTTCTTCATCCGTAAGGAGGAAAACCTCCTCTTCCTCAATGGTCACTTCGAGGTCATCTGAAATTTTCTCTTCTTCCCTCGATGGAGTCACTTCAATTTCCTCCGCTGGGTTTGATCCTGAAAAGTTTGCAAAAAAAAAAACAGGAGTCACTTCAATTTCCTCCGCTGGGTTTGATCCTGAAAAGTTTGAAAAAAAAAAAAACTTGGTCAATGGTAAAACTTTTATTGTTTCGTAGTTTAGAAAGAAACTCACCAGCAGTGTTCGAAGACACACCATTGCATTCTGTTTTCTTCCCAGGCAAATTGGTCTTTCTGGGTTGTGTAAAATTTCTACCAGTTTGCTTGAACGGTGCGATCAAACGTCCGGTGTTGCGCATTCCCACTTTTCCTTTCTGTAACGGAGCCTTAAACTTGTTGGATTTGGGAGAGATGTTGTTCGGAGCTGGATTTGTCTTTTTATAGTTCATTCCTTCTATTCCATAACTTCATCACAATCGCTTTATGTTCTTGGTTGAACTTGTTTTGTCTTGCTTGTTTTACTTTGGAAAACGATTCTCGGATATCCAATATTGTATCAACAGTGAACTCATTTTTGTCATACTTGAACCTCAGATTCCTCTCGGATATGACTAAGGAAAGATGGGTGTAAATTAGAGTGAGAAATGATGAATTTTAAAATAAAAATAATATTGACTTACAAGCACCACATCCCTCTTCCACCAGCCGTCTACGGAGATCTGAATTGTCATCAAAGTTGACAGCTCGACCACCTAACAGGAAAACGAAATCTAGAATTTTAATATTTTATTTGAAACTACAGAAAGGAAATTTATTTATTTTCTTACTTGCACTGTATTCGTCCTGAAGCTTCTGCTGCAGTTTCTGAACTTCTTCCTCCTCTTTAACAAGACTGAAGACTTCCTTCGATTCCAGAATGTACCTCTCAAACAATTGCACCTCGACATCAATCTCATCCACTAGTTCTCTTCCTGTTCCTAGTGACTTCTTCTTGAGACCTATTTAGAGGAATAAGCAAAATATTACAGCTCTTGCTCTGTTAATTGTGTAATAATAATCAGAGGAATAATTGGGGAGTTTATAATCATGGCATTTAAAGGAGCAGCTCGATATTTGAACTCCAAAAATAAAGTCTGCGTCCGCTGATGTCAAATTCTCAAAGTATCAGAACTTACTGATGCCAAGTTCTTCAGCTGCCTTGTCAAGATTCTTGTCCCAGTCTCCATAGAAAGCCCGTGATGGAGCGGCCTTCCTAATTGCTTTCACTTTCTCCTCCACTTCCGGTAAGTGCTCATACTTTTCGTTTCCAATATAAGGAAAGTGGTAAGGAGAGGCCACATCAGGTTTCCGGATTTTCTTCACAAAAGCCAACGGCTCTAAGTTCCGCTTCGCCATTATTCCTGAAAAATTACATTTTAGGTTAATTCCGTATCCCAACATGAACTTAGCAATGTAATTTGCACTGTGCAGTTTTTGCAGTAAACTCAAGCCACAAGATTCTGCTGAGGAGTCAGAATTGACTTGGAAATAAAAGCTGTCATTGAAGGGAATTGCTCATGTCATGTGTGTCAAGAAATGTGAAACAGCGCTATACAAATCTTCGTTTGTTTTTCAGATCTGATTAATTTGAATTTGCAATGCCCAACTCCTTGTGATGTCAATGTCACATGCTTCAACGTAAACAAAAGCAGTAATTTAAGTATGAAACAATGGAGAAAGTAGTGGAATAAAATGTGACACTTGTGGACATGAAATAAATAGTGATGATGACTCACCTTTCAACAACTGACTGAAGAGAGGACAAGTCAACACCTGGGTAGATACTGGTGGTCACCAGTGTCCACTTCTTAGGTCAACCTGTTATAAATAATATGAGGTTGATAATGAGGCATACAATTATGGAGCATGTGTGGACTGTGGGTGGAGTGGACATAATATTGTATTCGTATGTACATGTTGGGTGTTACTTACTGGTTCCTTGATACCGTGATGCCTCGGATGGGTACTGTGAGGTGTGACTTTGATTTGTTTTGACCTATGACCGAGTGTAGATTGTTTTAGTAGTGAGGTATAACAATGGAGTAGCCACGCCGTCAATGCCTTCCTCCTTCTGAAAATGGCTCAAAAGAGACTCCAAAGTGAGCACTGAAAGTCCGTCTGATAGTGCGCGGTGACTAGGTGACTTGCGCCATCACAAAACCAATGCAAATGCATCCCCGCCCCACCACAACCACAACACAAAAACTCTCATTTTATCACAAATAAGGCCACACTAAAACACTGATAACACACATCAAATTGTCCAATTTATTCACAGTAAAACATTAAATTAAGCAAATCATTCACTAATTCAACACTTTCATTTATCTAATTCTTTCTCTTTTTAACGTTTCATATCTTTTTAGCGCATTGCACTACACAAAGACTTTTTATATTTATTTTAATTTTCACAAGTGCAAACGCATGTACATATAGAATGTACAGGAATTGCATAAAAATGGTGTTGGGACAAGGTGAAAATCCTTGGTTTTATATGCTTAATACTCCAATAGACACCCTCTGGAGCTATAATCTCTAGGCTTTAATGAATTTCAGAAAATCTAAAAGTGGCTCTGTTTGCTGTATTTGTTATAATATTGTGTATATTCTAACATAAACTATCTTAAATGATATAAATAACACTGAATCCGGTTCGGGGTTAGAGAATTCTAAGCCAGAAAGGTTTATAAATCACAATCTTAGTGACCGAATTGTACCGAGATATACTCTACTGCATTAAATATATACTCGAACTGCTCGTAAAGTAATACATTTATCTGTAGAACATGATTAGCATTTATACTTTTGTTCTGTGTGACAATTTGACTTTAAATTACGAATGGCGTAGGAAGTCTGTGAAGTCTGTGTATTAGTGTTTGCCTTTGAATTGTTGTGGTCTGGTGGGTTCAGAAATTGAAAAGAAGTTGATTTGAATCTCCCGCTTTTCCCCTCATGTCTCCGCACCACCACCCGGAATTAGGCCAAACAGAGACACCAAAATGGAAAACAAAACGGCCATGTATGGATTCAGTTGACTTGAAACGAGACAGTAAATGGTCAATGCAATGGTCATTTGACCTCTGAGCTGAATGAGCTTGCAGTATTTCACTTGCGTCACATTTTTGTGACTGGAAAGTTCCAAGGGCCCAAGACCTGCGCATCAGTGCCTTGGGCATGATTCATGACCACATGCTCATTTTCCTCCTCTGTTTTTTTCCTCCTGTTTTTGGGAGTTTTTTCGCACTTGATTTCCTCTCTCGACTTATCACATTTCGTGTCATTTGTTTCGAGATCGCCAGTTTGTTTACATCGAAGATTAGGTTCTGGAGTGGTGCCGTTGTAATCATCAACTGTCAATATCGCATGTGACGAACTCATCAAAGGAAAACGGGAAGCGCCCTTACGACGAAGAACACGTAGGATTAATTACTTTTTTATGTTCTCTGTCTATGATAATTTAGGTCTTTTAGTCTTCATGTCATCATAACTAAAACAAGCACCAGACAGGCTATACGGATTAGTGATTTTAATCCCTTGAAACGACATTACATTTATACTTTATCTTTGTGTCTTGCAGGAGGAGCAAGAATGAAAGACGGTTGACAATCTTTTTATTCCGAATCTGAGGTCTATTCTTCTCTGGCCATCCTCCTTTCATCGATTAGTTGGAGACTGCTGCTCATTCATTTACACACGCGTAACCATGCTTCGTCTGAAGCAAGTGAAGAATCATTTGATTCTGCACGGACCTACGCTGGCTGGATCGCTTGGCGTGGCCACTGTGTCCTTGATCGTCGGTGCCAAGTCGGCAGTAGCGGCGTCAAGTTCAGATACGGAACTGGATGAGAAGGCGCTGGCTGATCATCGCTTGGACTCACTGAATATCCTATTGTACACAATCCTCCTTAGCTTAACTGTCCTAACGATTTGGGCATTCAAGCATCGTCGTATTCGGTTCCTTCATGAAACAGGCCTTGCTGTAATTTATGGTAAATCAATTTACTTTGTAATCATCATGTGTGCATGTCAGTGACATACTGGGAGAGGGAATTTGACCTTCATTTGCGGTGGAGGTTGTTGCTGTGTCAAGCAAACGGAGGTTATTACAGGTTCTATGTGTTAAACTGGTTTCTCATCGGCAGAAATCGAAGGAATGCAAGTCAGGCAGCCTTGAATGAAATAATGAGACCCAATTAAGCTTACTAATTGTAATGTAATGACTGACGTAAAGTAAATGTTTTATTTTTACAGGTCTAATACTTGGTGCCATTATCAAGTACGCCTATAAAAGTTCGGAAATTGACTTTATGGATGTGATGCCTGTGAATCGCTCGGATTTGGTGAATGTTAGTAGCCCACCGGATGCAGTATGGCTTCGATTACCAAAGAACCAAACCATTGGCCCTGCAAAAACTTACGCGTACACTTTCAAGGGGGAAGTTTTCAATGTGAACTCAAAGGAAATTGAAAACAAGGTAAAGAAAAGGGTCCTCATCAGCGTGTAAAATGATATGAGCCCGAAACCAGAGCCTGGAGTAAACTTTATACCTCCTTTTATCATGTAGGTGACATTTGACCCCGAAATATTTTTCAACATCCTCCTTCCTCCAATTATTTTCAACGCTGGATACAGTTTGAAAAGGGTAATCCAATCAAAACTTCGGAGGATTTCGATTTTTGTGGTTATTTTAAACGTTAAATTTCTTAATTTCAGAAATACTTTTTTCGGAACTTGGGGACAATTTTCACCTTGGCGTTTTTGGGAACGACCGTCTCTGCCTTTGCAATTGGTGGAATTCTCTACGGTTTCGTTCAAGTCTTTGGAACCACGGCGCAATTCACATTTCTGGATTTGTTGAATTTCGGAGCAATTATTTCAGCCACTGATCCAGTGACTGTGCTTGCTATTTTCAACGACCTCCATGTAGATGTCAACATGTATGCAATGGTCTTTGGCGAGTCTGTTCTCAATGATGCTGTGGCTATCGTACTCTCAAGGTAAATGTCAGAAAGTCAACTTAAATGAAATTCCAAAGTAAAAGTCCTGTTGTTTTTACAGTGCGGTTCAGACATATGGTTCAACCTTCACGTCAAGCGACTCTGGATTCCAAGTGTCGCCATTTTTCCAATCTCTGGGTGTTTTTGTGTACACATTTGCATCTTCATTTGTGATTGGAGCTACCATGGGATGTGGGACTGCGTTGCTCACAAAGTTCACACACATCAGAGATTTCCCACTCCTGGAAACGGCACTGTTTTTCCTCATGTCATACAGTACCTTCCTCATTGCAGAGGCAGCAGATCTCACTGGTAAGAAAATCCTTTAAAATGAAAGGATACTTGACAACAAAAGGGGCTTTGTCTTCTGTTTTGGAGGTTTGAAAAGTTGAACTTCATTGTTCCATATTTTTAGGTATTGTGGCTGTTCTCTTTTGCGGAATCTGTCAAGCTCATTACACTTACAACAACCTATCTCGGGACTCCAGACTTCGAACCAAGCATTTATTCGAGCTACTCAATTTCCTTGCGGAGAACTTTATTTTTTGTTACATTGGGGTCTCCATGTTCACATTCCCAAAACATCATTTTGAGCCGCTTTTCATTTTTGGTGCCTTTGTGAGTCGAGCAGCTTTTATGAAGTTCCCCCCATTCTAGCTGTGTATTGATTTTTCTGGTTTTATTTTAGCTGGCAATCTTCATTGGACGTGCGGCTAATGTCTACCCGCTCTCCTTCTTGTTAAACTTGGGCAGGAAGAACAAGATATCATGGAATTTCCAGCACATGCTTTTCTTTTCTGGTCTCCGTGGAGCCATTGCCTTTGCTCTTGCCATACGGAACACTGTTTCAGATGCAAGACAGACACTACTTACCACCACCAGTGTCATTGTCATCGTCACTGTCATCGTCTGTGGAGGGTCAACGATGCAACTCCTCAGTTGGTTCAATATCCCGTAAGTGGTGTAAATACTCCTGAAATTAAACAGGCTCTGATTCACAATTTCTGCCGTAGTGTTGGTGTCGATGATGAGACGGAGTGTATGCAGATTCACTTGAGAAGCGTAAGTGAACCTAGCTCACCTTCCGTAGCCCAACGTCAGCAGTCAGGATCCAACGGACACGTTCCGAATCCCGCCGACATTTCTAGATCTCACTCGCCACAGCCAGTATTTTATCAAGGAAACTCAAATCCCTCGATCGTAGGGGTACAAGCGGATTTTATAACAGAGAATACGGAGTCCTTTCTGGTAAAAATTCCGAGACAAACACACGCTAAACTTGGGGCACTGCAAACTCACAGTTTTGTCTGTCTCTTGCCATAAATACACAATTCACACCACACACTTTACACAAGGAATCGGGCATTTATGTTGGATCCTGCTGCTAATTTGGGATGATTTGGAACTAGTTAGAGTATGCTTTTGATGTTTTGTTTCTTTTTGTTTATTCAACTTTGCTCTTCTAAAAAATGACGATGCGGGCCTCCGTTCGATGGATTAATTTATTCCAAATCTGCACGACACCTTCAACTTTCCTCTCCTCAGATGTACACGCCATTGGACGGAAGCCCCAAAGTAAGTCACCTTCTTCGGAAAATTATCATCCGCCTTTGCACATGTGCAGTGTTTGTAACTCAAACTCTCCGGCTTCCTTCCATGTTTGCTTTTTGTGTTAATAATCGTGTGAAATTGTTCTAACGGAGACTGGAGTTTGGAAATTACAAATTAAACTTTTATTTTTCTCCTTTCTACAGCCGGATGGAAGTCAATCAGATCCATACGTGGAGGCAGGACCTTCAAAGCGAGCGGACAAAGCGTTGATGGCTCGTTGGTGGCAGAACTTTGACCAGCGCTATATGAAACCACTTCTGACGCATAGTCGTCCCACGTTGCTTGAAACTTTGCCAATGTGCTGTACTCCATTGGCCCGTCTCCTGACGACGACTGAACAATTGACACAAGAGAGAGTTGAGCCCATCAACACCCTCTCAGGAGAAGCGACATTTGCCCATTTTGAAGGCCAGTCAGACTATAATCGTCGGGTAACTTAAGCTTTACCTTTGCTTCCAGCTTTGTTTTTGTTTTATACCAACTAGGGCCATTTCGTTTTTTCCAGAATTCCCAATCGCAAGTCAAATTTGCGTATGAGCCTTCAGTCATTTGAGTTGGAATGCGCTTCTTATCGGACTTTGTAAGGTCCCATTTTTGTTGCTTTTGGATGAACATTTTCTTCATGTGGAGTTTGGATTTATTGGATATTTTCTACGTTTGCAGGAGATTGGGACTAAAATCTTGATTCCTGGTATGTCCGGTGATACCCTGTGAACCAAAGACATGGAAAACCAGTGCTAAACTAAACTTATATTCTTATGTGTTGTTGTTCTTATTTCAATTTAGCTTGTAGCGAATGAAACTCAAGTGGAACTTTGTGATTTGAAAGCTTATTTAAGCTTAATCAAAGTGATCCTGTTGACTGATTAGGAAGAAGTGGAAAGAGGTTTACTAAAGTAGATGGATCAGATGCAAATATCAATCTTTATTGTAATTTATTCTTTACCATTCGTCCTGCAATGGTTACGAGTCAACTGGTCTTCAAATTCATTATAAGCGATGTGTGTAAAAGCTTAATCTCAGGTCAAAGTAATAGATTCCAGGTGACCTCTTTAACCCTGTGTTCCCAACAGATAGCTTCCTTGTCCTAATTCATTCGAATTTTACCCATTTCATTATGTATTTTCGTATAAATACGTTTTGACCATCCATTCAAATTCCTTTGTTATTTGTATTTATCCCAAGAATTAAAATCGCTCATTCGCTTCAGGAAGTAGCGTTCAGCTGGAGTATTTCTTGGGCCGCGTGTCTCGGGTCATGGGTCACAGGAAACTGGCTATTTTTGCCTTGATCTTGCTTTGGATTTGCCATTCTGAGGATTAGGGAGGCCCATGTTTTGTTATGATTTAGATAAGACACTTTCAGTCGTGATTTTGTTTAGTGCGATCAATTGATCCTTTGTTGGTGACGGTGAACTAACCTCCAAGTGACCTTATGACCGCTCATAAACCGGATGGAGAGGACCAGGGCATCGCTGGGTCAACTCAAGGCATGTCATTAACTTACTCTGATTTCATATATCCTCAAAGTCAGAACCAACTGACGGATGATGCTGACATTGGGTCAATGGCTGAAAGCATCCTGAGTCAGCAGTTACAAGGAAGCTCAAATTCTATCTCATCGTCAACTTCCACATACCTACCAAATGAGTTCCAGGTCATTCAGGACACGGCAGTACCTTTACTCCAGGTAAAGTCACTGAAATTCCACACTTCACTTCCCCTTGAGCCTTTGGCTTATGCTTTACATTTCTTATTTATTTGTAGAACTTGGAGGAAAGTGACCAGGACTTTGTGATAATTGCTGAATTTTCTGAACTGGAAGGACCTATCCCGATTTGTACCATTCCAAGTAACGCCCCTCAGAAGACTGACATTAATTTGAACTCATTTGCTGTACATCTAATGTCAACTGATTATCAAGTGAACACTGTGTCAGTCTAGGGATAATTTAATTATTAATGATTCATGGTGCTAACAGTTGTGTTTTTTTTCCTGTAGAGGTCAATTTGGAATATGTGAGGATACGCAAGTGCTACGGAACAATGTCTTCCAAGGAGTACACGTGGCTATGCAATATTTTACATTGTATGATATAAAAGCCCGTGGTTTTGTACGCCCATTCTGTTTCGGATATGTGTCGAAAGATAACGTGAAGCTGGACAAGATGTTGAAACAGCTCATGGAGGATTTCAATGAGGTAAACAAAAGTGGGGACTCGATCCTTCAATTATTTACGGTTTTATTTCAGATCACTAAAGTCCTGAAGTATGCCAATCGTGAATGGTTTGCTTCCGAACTTACTCAGTACTTGGATACATTGGTGCATGCAAAATCAGAATTTATTATTCGCAATTCTCATCTTTTCAACGACGTTTTGCACGATGAAGATCCATACGAGGAATTTGGAGCAGCGGCAATTCGACAAACAACAGACGAAGATGCGGAAACTGTGTCACTCAACCAGATTGCTCAGCAGTACATTGAAATCGAAAGTATTTTGACAACAGTCAAGGACTCGTTGGTGAGGAAAGGAAAGTGGTGCAGAACTTGAATTGTTTCACAAACATTTATGTTTTAGGCCAATCCGAAGGAGAGGCAAGGAGCGTATGAGACTCCCGATCCTCCATTTCTTTACGATTCCAAATTAGCCGAAGTTGTTCAGAAGCTTGGATTTGTTGGCAATTTCTACCATTCGTTGGACATCCCATTGGTTCATCCTCTAAAACAGAAGTCAGAGTCACTCCGGCCTATGACTTCCCTCGGCCAGATGGGTACGATCAAACTCGTTCAAGAACTAATGCAAATCTACAAAAGGAACAGACAGGATTTCATATTCACCGAAATGGAAACGCTCACTGATGATTTCCGGAATCATTTCCGTCTCACGAGAGGAGTTTCTGAGCATAGGAGACGACATTGCATGTTCGAAGCTTCGAACGAAGCTACGATCAAATGGGAAGATGAGGAATTGTGCCGTATTGTGGAGACCATTCATGCCAGTGTTCCTATCATACCCGTCGACAACAAAAGTGGATCTTACCACAGTCTCTCTACCGAAGAATCAGATGTCGCCAGTAATACGCCACAAGAGGTAAACCGTGAATAATCAAGTGATGTAAAATTCGAATTTCTGATTGGTTGGTCTGGATTTTTACACAAACTAGATGAATGGGGACTCTATCTTGTTCAGTACTCCGTCGGGATCGTTGGAAAGTATACCAAAACAACCCAGAACAAGCAGCTCAACCGGGACACCATCATCTTCATCCGCTTCAACCTCAACTCCAATCAGCTCTTCTCCCCGGAAACATCTGAATTCAAACGAATTCCTTCTCCAAAACGATATGAATGCCTCATGGATCATTGTAGAGCCCCGGTTGAGCACAGCTTCCCTAAGTTCTGATGATGGAACCAGTCCACTGCGCATGCCTCCACCAGCCAATGAAGAGCCAATTGAACTCACAAAGGTCCCTTGGTGGTCATACGCCTCAAAAACAAAGTTGAGCAGAGGCGACCCTGGCTACGGGATTCGGAAATTCTGGATTCATTTCTCCAAAGTGGCTCACCATATTCTGTTTTCTGTTCTGATTGGAAGACCCATAATTTTTTTCGGGAGTTCAAAGTTCAGAGGCAAAGCGATTCAAGCGATCAACGCTCTCGTGCCGATGGTTCCCGTTTACCCTGCGGAAAAGCTTCGTCTACTTCATTGGCATCAAGGGATTCTAGTCCGGGAGCATATTAGCGGAGATTACAAGTTGATTGGCCTTTGTATCCCAGAACGACTTAGCATCCACGATCTGCTTGCACCACGTGATCAAAATGGAGTCACACTACTTGATGTAGAGAAGAAAAGGATATTTGGACCTGCCTACTCTGGCAACTACTTGAGAAGTGTGGAGAATACTTCGATTCAAAGGAATTTCTTGGACGACTTGAGTCTCTTGATTCACTTAGGAAGCATTTTGACCGAATTGGAGACCCAAGTGTTCATGGTGAAGAGCCTCCTTCAAGAAGAGTCCAACTCCATTTCCAAAATATCAAAGGAGTTGGATTTGAAGAATTCTGATATTGAAATTGTAAAATATTTGTCATCCCTCGTTCAAGAGCCAGAGGAAGCTGTTAACATTTTCTAGAATTTCGCACACCCGCATGATTATTATATTATACGAAATGTTTACAATAACATTTATTTAGTTGAGATTTTGTTGTGGTTTACCTTTATACGAAACATTTTTCTCATTTTCAGTTAGTAATTGATGGTTTTTTCCAGCGTTTTTCACCCCTGCCCTGGAGGACGAGGAGTTCCATCTGAAGTGAACAATTTACTGATGCAAGGTTGAAGCCAGTTCCAAATTGTGACAAGAGGAGTTCTATAAATACATTCATGGGTTAACTCTTTCACATTCAATGCGCATGCGCAACTAACTCGTGTGGAACTTCCACTTCAATGTCGCCATCTTCATCTGAATGTTGCTCATCGTCGTCTGGAGGGATCCATGGAGCTGCCGCATTCTCATCCACCCGCAGGCCAGGATTCCCAGGGTCATTCTCTGCTCCAAGGTCACCTGGTTCTTCATGGACAGCCTCGGTGTCATCGTCAATCAGAGCGTGTAACTGCTCGGTCACCTCTGCCAAGGCTACAGCGTCGATGTTATCCTCGGTACCGCTATTGGGTGCAACGAGAGTTCCCTCGCTGTCTGACTCATCCAGCTCGCTCAAGATACCGGGGTACTTGTGAAGGTCTTCGAATTCAGTTTCAACCGGGCAGATCTGGATCCTGACTTCCATGAGAGTGCCGCGGAGAAAGTGCTCATAAACGATGCTTTTCTGGAGTGCGATGTACGAACCACGAAGTAAGATCCAGAGGTAGTTCTGATGGATTGAGTTCATCCGTCCCAAGTAACGGACGTGACCCACGCTAGCGTTCTGATTGGCCACATGACAGAATCCATTAATTTTCAAGGTCGTGCGGTGCCATTACGACGAAAGAGAGTAGGCTTACCGTAAGACTTGAAACCACCATTTGCAGCTTCCATTCTCCCAGCTCCTCAGTCTCGGCTTCAGCCATGATGAAGCAACCAACGATCTTTGGATCTTGGTCTGGCATTCCAGTCACTGGTTGGAATCGAAGGAAAAAGTCAGTTCCACGATACTGGAACCAACGAAGGAAGTAAGGAAAGTAGAACGGTTCCTGATCCACTGTCAAACTGAAATCAAAAGTTGTGATTCAATCGTTTCCCAATTCTAGAACTAAACTCACTTCCTTGAAAAGTCTGGCTGGAGGTCCACGTATCCAGCCCAACATCCTGAATGAGCGTCCAGAACGGTAGGATTGCCGAGATCGGATATCAAGTGGGCTTTCACCTCGGGAAAAGGAATGACGTAAGTGCAGCCTGGACAAGGGATGGATCTAAAATCCATAAAATGAGTTTAATTACGAATTTCAATAAAACCTAATAATAATGTGCTGGAATCTAACCGTAGTTTACAACGTTTTTCATGTGCTGCCGTCACCGCTCCATTCCCAACAAACTCACATCCTGATTTCGAGTAGAGACATTTGAGCTGACAAGGCAATGAAATGAAGGTTAAGAAAAAATATTTTTAAAAATGGATCTCACAGTGCAGTCTTCAATGAGTTGCTCCATTACGAGATTCCTGAATCGAAGGATTTGTCCAAAAGGTCTGCAAATTGGACAAATACTTGATCCACGACAAGTGTGGCAGAAGTTGTGACCAGCTGAACAAGCATAGACTGGAGCTCTGACGATTTCGTGACATTTGCTGCATTCAAGAAGCTCGCTGAGGGTCTTGACATCTGGCAAGAAGACACGCCGCGGTTTTGGCAAAAACAACATACTGTCAGACATCGTGATCAACAGAATGACTTCAGTTCTACAGAAAATGAAAACGGAGTGGTAGAATCCTAAGCATAAAATATTCATATAGTTTTTTTCAAACTGTTTCTCGTTGCCACTTCGGGGTCATGGCGACGGCTTTTTCAAATATTCCGCTTTCTTTCTCATCCAAAGAATAAAGTAATTTTACTTGAGAAAAGGTGTTTCCTTTTAGTCTGTGTTTTGCAATTTATGAAAAACTAATAAGGTTAGATACCAAGCTTTGCTGGAAACTCGAAGGAAGTTTTTGATTAGGCGACCTTCGTCCTTACTTGTCTTTGCATTTGAAACAACATTCACACGTCGCGACGTATTCACACTCAGAGTTGCTACCGGATATTGAAAACAAGCTAAAGCTATTCGTTTAATCTTCTAATGAGGGTGTTACATCAGAACATTTCAAGGGTTTGTTATGATCTCAGCCGCAGCAGAGTCTAATGCACTAAGCAATGCTAAATTCTTTTGATTCGTTAAACAAAATTGTTCAAGGACTTGATTGTACCGTTGAGATTTTAAAGTAAGAGCCTTCCTGCACGCCATTGTTCCTAACTCTCCCATTTCTTCGGCATAAGGACTCCTCAGAAGATCCAACGGCGTTGATTCACGATTAGGTCTTGCTGGATCCAATAGAGTTGTCAAATGATCAAACTTTGTTTTCATTAGCATTGTCGGTTCTTTTCCGCTCTTGAGTCCTACAATTCCTCCTCTTATGAATTTCGAAATTGGACCAAGGATGGATAAAACGATTGCAGAAGCGCCTTGAAAAGCCTGAGAATTAAAGAAACTACATTAAAAATGGTCTTGTTTGTGCATATATCACATTACAATTTCCATTTGCTTTTGTTGCTGAACTTTCTCTGTGTTTTCTTCAGCTGCACAAGTTTCACAGTTGTCAGCGTTCAACTCCCTGCCTGATTTGTCATTCTCTTTGTTGTTAATTGGCAACTCAACACGTTCCTGGGTTAATAATTCAAAATAATTTCATTTCCTTCATGTCAAAAGTGAATTTGTTGGCTTGCTTGTGACTTACATTTCCATAAATGGATTTCCAGAATTTGAGTCCAAGGTGAAAGTGGAGGATTTTCTTCAATGAAGCACTCTGCTCAAGGATTCTTCCACTAGAATCCAATTCTGCAATTTCATACTTTTTCAACGGTAACACATCCTCCAGTACTTTGTTTGTAGGTAGTGCAAGTGAAGCTGTGATGCACAATAGTGTACCAACAAGTACCATTTGCATCATGTTCAACGCTCAATTGAGACCAAAAGATTCAAAGGCTTTGAATAGCTTGATTGGACAAAGCCCATCTGGCGAGGTCAACGGACTACTCAAAAATTCAGCAGAACACTAATTAGAATAGGTAATGCATCACACGTAGGGAACAATGAACTCAAGAATACAAAAAATACTTTGTGCTAAATCAAAGTACGGGTTTTAAAAGTCCGGTACTTTTTCCCACAAACAATTATGTTCTGTTATAACAATACTGTACTGTACAATAAAGGCTTACGTTACAGAGAACCCGGGAATTAGAACATCCTAATCGTTAGCTATCCACCATTCTACCGCACACTGGACGGGGAATAAACTAAATAAGAGAATACGTCAGCCACAAGACACAATTTGAAACAAAACAAAACAATTAGAATATTAGAAATTCAAAACGATATAAACTGCCGTAATTGCTTTCATCCGCATATCCATTGATACAGACTAATCCACAAAGAAACTTTGAAAGTTTTAAATACTTGTAAATTATTAATATGTCGTAAGGCACCGTTCATAATTTTAAGACCGAATTTTAACCCACTCTTACCAGGACTGGTCATCTGAAGTGGTACTTTTAACCTGAGACTGAAGCTTTATTACAAAGACTTGCTTACGACAGGCGATTCAACTGAGTAACATCGCAAGGTAAAGAACAGGTGAATATTCAATCGCATTGATAGGAGAAGAGCATATGAACTTTATCACACTTTTAGTGATGGATTGCGGTTCCTTCCACTTGTATTGGAGTCCTTACGATTTTACGACATGGTTTGTATTTGGTTTAACTAATTTTCATCCTACTACCAATCTTTTTTAGAATCATTTTTACAATTAAGTGCAACTGAAGCCTTCATTTCCTGGCCGAAGTATGTTAATTTTGGATGCAATTTGTTTCAATGTTAAACTAGCATTTGAAATTAGTCCAACAAAACCCAAGGCAATGAGGGAGAATAGTGGGAATTCAGTACGAATTTCGGCCGGGATATTAGGGCTTTGGGCATGATGTTAAGTCTAGTCAATGCATACAAGGGAATTGTAACTTCAGAACTAATGGCCCACTCCCCTATTACTAATTGGGAAATACTGGTATTCACTGGGACCCTAAACACAGTCATCGTCACTCTAGTCTAACCCAGAAAGTATTTGTATCTCTATGGTCTAAGCTCTACTTTGTTGTTTTTGACCGAATGACTGAATTTCGCCCATTTTGTTTGAAACGGATCCATTATCCTCAACTAAACATTTTTAAGATCCTTATAGGGATACAAGCCCATCCAGTTTCCTTGGTTCTCTTCTGATTGTTTAAGCACAGATACAGAAGCGTGTGGTTGAATCTTAATTTTGAATAATATTTTTGAACCAGGAAACAGACAAAGTAGCTGGTTCAAGTGAGGAGAATGCCCTCCAATGTCATTCACCCGTCCATCTTCAATTAATCATTTAGCACAATCGTCGTTTAAATTAGCTTTTAAAATTCGACTTTCATCCACATAATGTTTTGCTGTGTTAAAGGTAATATTCAAACTGTTTTTTTAAACAGATTGAATTTAAAGGTGTAATGACAACAATATAATTTACAGAGATTAGAAATAGAAAAAAGACCAAAAATAGCTTAATAAAAGTTGTATAATGTCAATTCTTCAAAACCGTGTCTCTTTCTAAGCAAGAAAGAAAAGTTTTCTTTTAATAATCTTTATATTGGTCATGTCTTTTATACCAAATAACCTGTTGCAATCATATCCTTTGTTGCCCCTTTCCTTCAGGTCATTTTGCACCATTGAGGTCAAAAGATGCCTCAGTTAATTCTAAAGAAAGCTCATCTTGTGTCCACCAAGAAATCACCATTGTTGCTTATGGAGATTTACAAGGAGGACAAGCGTCCAGATTTTTGTTCCTTGTCTAAACGAGTTGACAATTTTTCATTTTTTTCTTCCGTGTTGGATATTATAACATTAATTTTATACACTTTTTTGAATGATTGACAGAACAAGTGAGCTTGTGAAGTGAAGAGAAATGAAGTGATGGAACTGCTTGTAGCGACAGAAGCCTCTTAGTATTTTACATTTAGACACGAATTCCATTTTGTTAATCTTTACAAAAGTAAATTCCAAAATGCATTTGTTCAAAATATTTTTGTTCGTGTTGGTTGTATTTGCTATTGCAGATTTGACAGATTCGAAGAAGAAAAACAGTTAGTCAACTCATCATTCTTATATAAACAAATCTTGCTTTAATTTTTAATATTCTTTGCAGAACAGAAATGCGATAAGACTGAACACTGAAACTGAAAGAAATGAGCAAGCAATAGGATGCAAAGGGTCTGAAAATGAGGGATGTGCAGTACCTGCCGAATGCAATTCGGTTCCAGGGTGTAAAAATGGTCGTGCATTCAACAAATGTCCAAATCAAGACTGTTGTAGCTGCGAACCATAAAACAAAACACTTTTGTTTACAATTCCATTCCTTGGTTGAAAATAAAATTGGTTTTGGTTAAGAGCTGTTTTTTAATTTGTTTTGTTTTAAACGCGAACAGTGTCAATAAATAGATTAGCAAAATAAGATAATTATATAAATAATAAATGAATGTCTTTTATCTTTATTTATTATTTATATCTTAAAGGTATCTAAGATCTAAATGACAAATGAAGGCTTCAAAGCGGTCACTTTTGTCTACCAGCAACAACGAAAAAGTTTCACTCTTATGTCGTGGAGGTCTAATAAATTGTGAATTGTTCATTTCCCATGGGGTTTGAGTAAAATCATAAGCAATCAATAAAAACAAACAATTTTAATTTTATTCAATGGAGACAACATTACATTGGACTCACATCAAAAATCTTGACTACAAGAAGAAAAGACTAAAGTAGTCATGCGGTTTCTTCTACTTTTTCTATTTTTTTTAGCCATATAGTTGGACTGTTTTTTCCAGCGCAGTTTTTAATTCCAGGTACATTGCTTGATATTTCCATTGGACAATTGGTCAATTTATCAATTATGCTCAATGGAAACTTGTACCATTTATCCACTTCAAAACCTTCTTCAAATCCCTCACTCCCCAATCCAATCATAACTTCTGCAGAGGCTAGTTTTTCATTCTCTCCGTGGAAAATTTCCATTTCTAAAGTCTGCAAAGGATTTAATTAAAAATTATTCAATTTTTGGTTAAGGTTACTTTACTATCTGAGAAGATTCCAGTTCAAATTCCAGTTGAAGTTTTTCAGGCCAAGTATTCGAGATGCCATCCACTGATTTGGTGTAACCAAATTCTTCGTTATTATTAGACGTGGCGTGCACTGTTAGTAGGATTGAAGTGTTTCTACCAGCCTCACAAACGCATCTGAAATTATAGAAATGTAGAGTTTTAGTTTTAATAATATCATTATATTATGGGATATTAACCTATAGCC